>PVKE010050464.1:0-10943 GCA_004027555.1 Craseonycteris thonglongyai
GCCAATGAGGTCAGATTCATAAAGTCCTCCCTGAATCCCAGGTCTATAAGTTTAGTGCCAATGTTTTCTTCTATGCAATTTATTGTTTCCTTTCTTATTTGGAGGTCTTTAATCCATTTTGAGTTAATTTTGGTATATGGTGAGAGATCGCAGTTCACCTTCAGCCTTTTGCATGTGGCTTTCCAATTTTCCCAGCACCCCAGATATCCTCTTAAAGTACCTTATTGGCTCTCTCTTCAATCTTCTACCTATTGAGTATTGAATTTTAGTTGCATTATTATTTCTGTAGTGTATGACCTTAAATAAGTATAAGTACCATAAAGAGTGTACAAAAAGCGCAGTATTTAATGAGTTGAATTTGAAAATGAAAACCTTAAAGACTATTTGTTGTCAATTCACTGTTACTTTCAGATTATAAATAGCTAAAAGTCTTATTCCTTATACCCAGTTGTTTCACAAACTTACCAATTTTATTATACAGTTAAAAATATCAATACTATTCCTAGCATACATTATAAATGTCCAACATTCATGCCTTATTATTTGATCACAACATAGATTTTATGTAAGAATCCATTCCTCATTTGACTATGCAACTCTGGATAGCTGACTGCATCCCCAGCTTACTTAGTGATGGGCCAAGATAGTTGATACTGTATGATAAATCCATGCTACTCTGCAAATGCTATTACTTAAATGGAGGTCCTCTTACATATAACTGTATGATAAAGGTACCTAGAATCAACTATAAGAATCTACTCTTGAGAAATAAAATTAAGGAGGAGTTTTTTTTTAAGTATTTATTTTTTCCCTGAGGACAGAAAATATTACTCTAGTTACCTCAGGAAAACTATTGGAGAGATATTGTTCAATATATTTATAAGGTATTTTGTTTCAGGGAGATGTCTAATTATGCAAGTGATGCATATTACTCTGCTTGGCTTCAGTGCAAATCAAACAGACTGAAATAAGCCCCAGATCCCCTTGGAGCTCGTCTGCTCCTGCATGCCCAACTCAGGACTTCAGGGTCCTACGTGTGACAACCTCTCTCTATTCCATATTTTCCAATGTCTGGGGGAACATTCAATAGCCTCCGCATTTCATGACAAAGACAGAAAATCTATAATAGGAGCAGAAAATTATAAAACATATAAATAAGATAAATGTGTACTTCCAAACCTGATATTAAAAAGAAACTCTAAATTCCTAAATAAATTATGATGTCAGCTGTTTCCTTCTACTCTTAAAGAAATTCGATGTAATTAAAAGTGTGGAATTCTTAGCTTTGGTATAAGGAATAAAAACATTCAGAGGGTAAAGAGCTTATATTTAAAGTTTGTAATTCTGATTATGAATGTTGTGAGGCAGAAAGTTGTGTCTCTTGTACACTGAGATATCCCAAGAGAAGCTGGTGCATAGCAGGTGGATTATAAATATATGGTGAGTGATATTTTCTTTAAGTAGGCAAAATTCTATTTAAATTGTTCTGCTTAATTCAAAGGAAATATTTCTAAATTAGTGACCTCTAATATTTTATCATAGTTAATTTTTTGTTTTGCTTTAATGCAATTTAGAATAATAAGCAATAGTGTTTACCAGGGTTTGGCAAAATGCCACATTATTTTCATGGCTTATCTCATTTCAGCTTCAACCTTAAGTAGATATTTAATCATTTTAGCCCACACAGACATGGAGAACAGAGAGTGAACTTGCCCACAGTCAAACAATTAGGAATTTACAAATCATGATCTGAACCCATATCTTTCTGGCTACTAACCTCTGAGTCCCAAGGCCTGCACTAATTTGATAGGAATACCAAATATAAAATTGAATGCCTAGAAATTGATCTGGACATATATACCTTCATTTAAGAAAGGGCAAAAATCACACTGTGTGGTTATCTAGCACTGCATTTATCAGAAGTTTCATTAAAATACTTGATTCATTTCTCTTTATTCTATTTTTTATTTTCTTTCCTACTGTAGAGAGTAATCAAATGATTAGGTGAAGTTTCCTCATCAACTGGAAGTATTCAAACAATTTCTGGTGACAGGTGAGGGGCACAGCTTAAGAAATGCCTACTTATCTGGTAACACAGTAAGAAGATTTACACATGTTTGTGCTAATTTTCCCATATGGAATACTTTATTGATAATCTGTGAAGCAAGAAATACAGGAAAAGAAAATTACAATTCTAAGTGAGAAAGGATTTACTTTATGGGTTTTTGCCTCTAGCCAAAGTTCTTCCTCTAGTTGCAATAATTTCATCTGGAGAAGGTGCGGTTTTCTCTCTTTGCGTTCAGAACTCTGCTTCTCAGCTTTTCTTCACTGGTTCATAAATAATAATGTTTGGAAATTAAGGCATAAGAGTATTTGTTTTCTGGCATTTTTGAAATGAGTTCTTTCAGCTGCCCTAAGACATAACTGCATTTCAAAAGGCCTTTTTAGGATTGAGTAACCTGTTGTGGATGAAGTGGAAGTATACAGTCAATGCCACATTTATTTCTGAAAAGGATTCCATTAGTAATAAAAGTGAGACTTAATAACTTCACTTGAAATTATAACCACCATTCCTTCAGAAAAAAAAAAAAAAAAAAGGAAAAGAAACTCACTGCCCCAATAAAAGTGAGAAAATTTAAGTAACAGAGGAAAGAAAAGGAAATATAATTGTTACCCCAAACCTGTTTGGTCAAGTTAAAGGAGTAATTCGAAGGAACTCAGTTCTTGCAGCTTGGGGTGTTCAGCTCTTTTCACCAAGCTGTGAACTGCAGGCTGTCACCGGCAGAGGAGGAACAGGACGATGTGCTGGCAGTTCCTGTGGGGGTTATACTGCTAGTAATCTAAAACCTGAGAACCTGAGGCTGTCAGGGAAGAATCACTTTGCTACATGAACAAATGGCTGTGCTTAGCACATCACCTCTCTCTACCTCTCTCTCTGCCCCCCCCACTCTATCCCTAACCTTATCCTCACCCCTATTCATCTCTACCTCTCTCCTCTATCTTTCTCTCATCCTCAGCTGTGCCTCGCCCTCCTCCCACCCAGGTTCCACACAGGAGTTCAGTGATCCTCTGGAAAGAACATGAGAGTCTGGGGCTAGAGTAAGGTACCACCACCAGCAACCTCACCTACCTGCAGGACTTGTTACTCTGACGGAGTGGCTAGCTGCTTTTGATCTTACCAACTGGATGCAAAACAGAAATGGCAAGCATATTGTTAGGGCAAGGCTGAGCTCATCTCAGTTCCATATCATTTCCTAAAAACCGTCTTTTTCTGTCTTTTGGAGATCAGGTGAATGGCTACCCTGTCAGCCCGAAAACCAATGTTTTGATCATGTCTTCCTCTAAAGGCTACAAATTGCATCCCAGCCACCTTAAATGTGACCCACTTCAAGACAGGTAAACACGCATGGCTGTATTGGGGGGCCTAAAATCTACTCTAAATGAATGAAGTGGATGGATATGAGCATGAAGGAGTGGGAAGCTTTATTCACTTGAACACTGTGTGTTCCCAAAGTAACTTTTAAAAACAGAGAAATATACATGTTCTACACCAAATGTCAACCCTACTTTATATAATAATCTTTAAGTTGCAGCTGTAAATACCTAATTTCACCAATATCTCTTATTTCAAATTCCTTAGAGAATAAAACAAACTGGTCACTACTGGGTTAGGAGAGGGAAGCCCTTGAGTCATATGCCTATTCTTGTCCAATCAGCTAGCACAGACCAAGGTTATGGGAGAGCCAAGCATTCTAATGGTTGACCTTTCCAGTACAACAGTGTTTCCTCCAGACTTAAAAAAGAGACACCTAAACCTGCAAGAGACCTAAAGAATAATGTAAGTATTTTATAAATAAATAATCTGTAGAACATGGCCCTCTTTTATAGGACAATGTAAATAAAAATGAGTTTGGGACTCAGAATCTTTAAGAAAAACTCAACAGATTTATTAAACTCAGAAGGTCTCAGAGCCTTTAATGTGTTAATATATGAATATACTGTGAAACTCTAGAAAATGTTATTCGTACTTTTCAAAGTTTTATTTTGCTGTTATTCTTTGCCTGTTTTGTTTTCTTTTCATTTTAAGGCCTTCCTATCATAAGCAATTCTTAGCATGCTTGGAACTTATGCTTGAGACATACTAATCTAAAATCATTTTATAGATGAGACAAATGGAGACTACTATACTTCTTTAGGGAATATTCTTTAAACATCTACTATATACCAACAATTTTACTCAAAAACAGACATAGTTCCAATGTGTAGTCCATTTAGGCAGAATAAAAGCAAGAATTACGTGGTGTGAGACAGTGTACATTCAGTGCCCACTGGCCTTATGATTTCAATCAAAGTTTCTTAAATGAATTTTAAGTAAACGAGGAGGTTATGTGGAGCCATGAATCTGTATCTCCTATAAGTATATTTAAAAACAAACAAACAAAAACTCTTAAGCTTAGACATACTGCAAAGCTATTAATCAGAATTTCTGGATTAATGGTCCCCAAATTGTTAATTTTTAGCACATTCCATAGATAATTATAATGTTTAGCTAGCACCATATCTAGAGGAATTGATGAAATAGCAGAGGACTTTGAGGTGTGATTCTTAAGAGAGGCATGAGTCATCATGGTAGTGATCCAGATTGAGGAGTCTACCCATGTTAACAAGACAGCAATGCTTGCTTTTGTGTGATATATTTTTCAGGAGGATGTGCACGAGACGATATTATGTGCAATTTTGTTGCCAGCCAATACCACAGTTTCAGAACTAATCAAGTCTTTGAATGATTACATATCAGAAAAACTTAAGTGGTCATTTTGTGTCAGTATATGCACATGTGGAGTGGCTGCCATAACTGGATGGCTTTGTTTCACTATTTGGGTCAATGCGGTCAATTCTGAATTTCAATCTACTCACTGTGTCATCCATAAAGAAATGCTAGCTAGCTGAAAAAATGTCACCTGAACTTAACAAGATTTTGCAGGATGTGATTAAAATTAACAGCCACATTAAAGTACACGCCCTTAACTCACGTCTCTTTGCTCAGCTCTGTGAGATAGACGCAGAGCACACACATCTTCTCATATACAGAAGTGAGAAAGCTTTCTGAAGGTAGATCACTGGCCAGAGTTTTTTAGTTACCATACAAGAGCCACTCCAGAGATTTCTTTTAGGAAAACTGTCACCAATGGCAGCACATTTCAGTGACATGGAATGGGTCGAAAACTTGCTTGCTTGTGTGACATATTCAACCTGCTCAACTAACTCAAGCTGTCACTTCAGTGGAGAATGACAACTGTGTTCAAGTCAACAGATAAAGTGGCTGCAGTAAAAAGCAAACTGGAATTATGGGGGGTCTGAGCGAACATGGGGTTTTTGATATGTTTGGTAGGAAAAGGAGATTTTGAAAGAGACTGAGCCAGGGCCTTCTATCTTCCAGCTGGTGCATGACCACCTATCTCAGCTTTCAAAAGAGTCTGAGCATTACTTTCCAACCACAAAACCCCCAGATTGGGAAGGAATGGATCCATGAAACATTTGTGAATAAGCCAGATGAACTGACTTTATCCATGCTGGAAGTCAACAGTTTGAGACTACAAGTGACAGTGTCCTTAAAAGTATCCTTCTGGATTAAAATCAAGGTGACTAATCTGAGACTGCCACAAAAATGCTGAGAATCCTGCTTCCATTTACAAGATCCTATCTTTGTGACTCAGGGTTTTCTGCAGTGATAGCAAGCAAAATGAGATAAGGAGTAGACTGGACATAAGCAACACACTTTTTTTTAAGATTTATTTTCATTGTTTTTTGACAGAGAGTGAGACAGACAGAGAGAGACAGAGAAAAGAAGGAGGTCCCAGAGCAGTCTCCATAGTTGACAGCATTCGTTTTCCATATAGTTTCACTCCACAGGTGGGCACAGGGCCTCGCAGGGCAAGAACATACCGTAGGCCTCAGCAAGAGCTGAACTGGGGCTACACCCCAGTTCAGCACATGGGTCCACCTAGGCTGGGGCCGGGATTCGATCCTCGGGCTCCAGGGCTGCAAAGTGAGCGCTTAACCCACTGAGCCTTCCCAGCTTCCCAAGCAACACACTTTGAGTGTCACTGGCTCCTATCACACCCACATAGGACAGTGTAGTTGCAGAAAAACAACCTCAGGGCTCCCATTTATTCTGCATTATGGTAAGTTGTATAATTATTTCATTATATATTACAATGTAATAATAGTAAAAATAAAGTACACAATAAATATAATGCACTTGAATCATCCTGAAACCATCCTAACCACTCAGTTTGTGAAAAATCATGTCTTCCACTGGGGAAGCCGGGACGGCTCAGGGGGTCAAGAGCTCGCCTTTACAGCCCCAAGGTCCAAGGATTGAGTCCGGGCTCCAGCCCATGAGGACCCACATGCTGAACTAGGGTGTGCTTCCCATGTGGGAGGCCTCCAGCTCAGTTCTCGATGGGGTAACTTCCCATGTGGGAGGCCCCTGGTTTGGCCCTCAGCTCCCAGAGGCACACCTTCCATGCGGGAGGCCCCGGGCCCAGTTCTTGCCTTGCACAGCCCCTGCCCACGTGTGTGGAATGAAACCATGTCGAAAACTGATGATGTACAACTATGGAGACTTCTCTGGGCTCTCCCCCTTCTCTCTGTCTCTCTCTGTCAAAAACAATAAAATAAATCTTTAAAAAACAATGTCTTCCACAATACCAGTCCCTGGTGCTAAAAAGGTTGGAGACCACTGTGCTACTCTGTGTCATTTGGGGATAATATTGAGGGGAGATTATATACACTGAGAATGGCAGAGAAACCCTCAAATTAGACATAGTCATAAACCATGGCTACAAATTAAGCCTGAGTATAACTTTAGGCAAAGGAAGAGCAGACATTCTAGGAAGTTTCACTACCAGAATGCTGGGGGTGGGGTGGCGGTGGAGCAGGCTACTCGGCCAAATATAACATATGGCCAGGGAACCAAGGAAGAAAGAGATAGCACTTAAAATTAGATTTGTGGGGAAGCCGGGATGGCTCGGTGGGTTAAGCGCTCACTTTGCAGCTCCGGGGACCGAGGATCAAATCCCGGCCCCGGCCCGTGCGGAACCATATGCTGAACTGGGAGCTCCCCTAGTTCAGTTCTCTCTCTGTCTCTGTATCTCTCTCTCTCTCTCTCTCTCCTCTGTCAAAATAAATAAATAAATAAATAAATATATTTAAAAAAAATTAGATTTGTCCCTAGCAAACAGTGCCAAAAGCACCTCATTACTGAAAAAACAATATTACCAACATACACTGACCACCTAGAAAATGCTAGTTCTGTGACCTTTACGTGGAGTATCTTACTTAATTCTCACAGCATTTCAATGAAGTGGGAATCATTATAACCCTCTTCTTGGAGAACACAAATAGACAGCTTGGAAAGGTTAAGAAAGTCCCTCAGATTATGGATTTAGTAAATGTAGAGCTGAAATTCCCTCAAGCAATCTGAAATCAGGGCACAAAATCAAAAGAATAGTAAAAGGGGCCATACCTTTCATGGCTTTAAAGCACTGCTTGTCTTTCTTACATCAGTCATAGACTGAACCTATGGGTGGACTTTAAGGAACCTCAGCTACAAAGTTTGGAGCTTGAAAAGAAAGGAAATTCAACTGCATGATTAAATAACAATTTAAAAAATTTTATAGTAGTTAAAACATGAAACAGATAGTTGACAGAATACCAGGCCTCTTGGAAAAAGCTGTGTGGTTAGAAGGTCTGGATTATCTTCAGAGCTCAAGGGAGATTCAATTCCAGTACTTCCCAACTTTATATTTTATTTGTTTAACAATGGTTCAATATTTTTCTTTTAATTCTAAACACACTAGTCAGGTAATCCCTTCTAAAATCAAGGGATAAAAGCTTACATCCCAAAACTGGTTATTTTCTTATCTGTCTTGATTATTTCCATAAATATTTATCACTAGCTTTACAGTAATCTAATTCCTCCTTCATAGCAGTTGTGCATGCCAAATTTTTTTTCACTGAAGAATAAAATCCTATAGCATTTATTTTTCTAATCAAAATCTCTCATTTCTAATATGCTAATATGCTGAATATAGATATTCCCTTTGAAATAATGTTCTTAATTGACAAGAAATGCTTTTTTGATTTTCATTAATGACAATACACATACTGAATACTATGTACTCTTATTCCCACTCAGTTGATTTAGTTTGAACAGAATAAATTTATGTACAAATTTTATGCATTTGTATACTAGTTTCATTTCATCAGCTGAAGTTCATTTCTTATTTTTAGTCTCTCTCCTTTCTCTCCTTTTAAATATAATCTGAAACCCCTAGAGCAGCACATTGCACTAGGAGATACAAAAACTCCTAATAGCAAAAATATAGAAATATTCTGTGATAAAGTGTTATGGCATATCGTGTTAAAATGCAATCCAGTCTCATTGATTATTCATGAGGATGGGTAGCAATTTGCAACAAGTTCTCAAAGTAGATGCAGAAAATCACTTTTTTTTTTTACAATAATAATTTAGCTGATGCAATTAAATATCTTAAAATATTGCAATCAAGTTTTGGTCCAGAAATATTTCTTATACAACAAATTATCACAAATTTAAAGAATTAAAATAGCACTCTTTTATTAACTTAAAGCTTCTCTGGGTCAGTAGTCTAGGGTTAGGTTAGTGGATTCTCTGCTTAGGGCCTTACAAAGCTGCATGCAATCAAGATGTCTGCTGGGCCCTGTTTTTATCTGGAGTCTTGACTAAAGAAGTTTGGGCTTCCAAGATCACTTAGGGGGTTGGCAGAATTTATATTCTTGTGGGCTAAGAGCCTAGGCTTCTTCCTAGGGGTCACCTAGAGGACACTCTATATTCATTGCCATTCAGTTTTCCCATCATGGTTGTTTACTTCTAAGAAAGCAGGAGTCTGTAGAGTGAGTCAGTTAACACAATGGAGTCTTATATAATGTAGCAGAGTCACAGAAGTGAAACCCCATCACCGTGTTTATATTTTATTACTTAGAAGCAGTCAGATGTTTACTCACACCCTAAGGAAAAACATTATACAGAGGTATGAACATCACTGGGGTGACCACCCTAGAGTCTGTTCACCACTGAGCAGTTGAAGTCAAGATGAGCATAGCACCTCAGATGTTACCGTGTTTCCCCGAACGTAAGACATCCCCTGAAAATAAGACCCAGTTACAGTTTTGCCTCTCGCTGAAATACGTATAGGGCGTCCCCCCGAAAATAAGACCTAGTGCATCTTTGGTAACAAAAATTAATATAAGACACTGTCTTATTTTTGGGGAAACAGGGTAAGGCACTGTCTTATTTTCAGGGAAACAGGGTATAAGACACTGTCTTATTTTCGGGGAAACAGGGTACAAATGTAGTCCTCCCTCTTTCAGGGAATTGCTGCCCTCTATCAGCATTTTTTTTTTTCTTCCTTAAAGTAGACTTCTAGGCCTCTATGTCAAATTCCCATCAGAACACATATCTGAAATTCACCCTAGTCCCACCTTATGAGAATGATTAAAGAGATGTCCCTGGAATCTACCCACAGAAGATACTTGACTAGCTAAAATTGGAGAACATGTTATTTACATCTTCTCATTGAAAGGATTAAAGTTTCCAGCTATATGTAATGTTTTCTTTCAGAATTTTTTTTAAAAGATTAATTTTATTGTTTTTGACAAAGAGAGAGACAGACAGAGACAGAGACAGAGACAGAGAGAAGAGGGAGGGCCCAGAGCAGTCTCCATAGTAGTACATTATCAGTTTTCAACATGGTTTCATTCTACACAGGTGGGTGGGGGCTGCTCAGGGTGGGAACCAGGTGGGAGCCTCCTGCATGGGAAGCACACCCCAGTTCAGCATATGGGTCTGCATGGGCCAGAGCTGGGATTCAACCCTGGGTCTCAGGGCCTGCAAAGTGAGCGCTTAACCTGCTGAGCCATCCCGGCTTCCCCCAATTTTATCTTTTGTATGTATCTGTCCAGTTTTCCCAGCATCACATATTGAAGAAACTGTATTTACACCATTGTATATGCTTGCCTCCTTTGACACAGGTTAATTAATCACATAAGGATTTATTTCTGGGCTTTTTATTCTTTTTTCCTGATCTATGTATGTTTTTATGCCAGCACCCTTCTGTTTTGATTATTGTTGCTTTGTAATACAGTTTGAAATTGGAGAACATGATAGCTCCGTTATTTTTTTCTCAATGTTTCTTTGACTATTTGTGGTTCCATATAAATTTTAGGATTATTTGCTTTAGTTCTGAGAATAATGCCATTGGTATTTTAATAGGGATTGCACTGAATTTGTATATTGCTTTAAGTAATAAGGGCATTTTAACAATAGTAATCTTTCCAATCCATGAGCATAGTACATCCTTCCATTTATTTGTATCCTTTTACAATTCTTTCTTCAATGTCTTCAAGTTTTCAGGGTACAGGTCTTTCACCTCCTTGGTTAAATTACCTGAGGTATTTTATATTTTTTGATGCAATTGTAAACGGGATTGTTTTCTTAATTTCTTCTTCTAATTATTCATTATTGTTATATTGAAATGCAACAGATTCCTGTATGTTGATTCTGTATCCTGCTAGTTTACTGAATTAATTTATTAGTCCTAACACTTTTTGGTAGAGTCTTCAGGGTTTTCTATATATGGTCTCATGTCATTTACAAATAGTGCATGTTTTACTTCTTTCTTTCCAGTTTGGATCCTTTTTATTTCTTGTGTGGTTGCTGTGGCTAGAATTGTCAATACTAAGTTGAATAAAAGGTGATAATGGGTGTCCTCGTCTTGTTTCTGGCCTTAGGGAAAAAGCTTTCAGCTTTCCATTACCGAATATAATACTAGCTGTAGGTTTGTCATATATAGCCTTTACTACACTGAGGTATGTTTCTTTTTTTTTTTTTTTTAATT
>PVKE010050465.1:0-10942 GCA_004027555.1 Craseonycteris thonglongyai
CACTTCGGTAATCACTAAACTATTGATTGTGTCCATGAGTAGTTTTTGTTTCTTTGTTACATTTTTAAAGAGGTTTTTTTTTGTTTTTGTTTTTAAGTGACAGAGATCATATGTGATCCAGAAAACCTTAAGTATGTACTATCTGGTTCTTCACAGAAAACGTTTAACCCTGCTTTGGGGTAGTGATTGCTTTGTCAACTTGGGTAACTTATTTACCTAGAGTTAGTGACATGAATGAAAGTTTCTGAGCTGCTTTCTGCTTCAAGGACTCTAAATAAGTTGCAAGAAGCCATTGAAATCGCCATCCTACCAAAACAGAGATAATGAACAACTCTCAAAATCATCAGTGAGAATAGGATAGGGTTAAAGATAAATTCTAAGTCGCCTCACTTTGCCTTAAATTAAATCTGTCAAGCTCCATAAGCTTCTGATTTGCATGGCCATTAGCAGAAGGCTGGCCTTCCAACACTATTTATTTCAATCAACATCCTCTTATGTAAACTCCTAATGCTTAATTATCTGAGTTTGTACAACTACAGAATTAATTGATTATAACCCCTAATTCAAATTCAACACTAAGCCCATTTTGAACTATAATATGATTGATTGCAAGAATTGCAGAACCTAGAAGTAGAGTACTTCAAAGGAACAGGGTCATTATTTCTGAGTTACATGCCAAATATTAACAGAGTAGGAGGGGCAAATTATCACCTTTGAATTAATGTAGTATCTACTTGCATATTCGGTTTACTGCTTTGTATAAGAAACCCATAAACCTAGTTTCTTAGAGACAAAACTGCAATTTCTGGATGAAGAGAAAGAAAGAAATCCCATTTACATTAAAACAAGAAAGAAACATCCAGAAACATTTCCAAAGCCTGCCTAACAAAGAGGTGCCTGACACAATTTCTTTTTTTTCACCAATACAAGACAAAGAAAAGTTATGGTCAGCATTGTTTATCAATTTAAGTGCACCAATTCTGTTTTATACATATTCTGATTTCCTTGCTTTGAAAAAAATACATGTATCTCCTTTAGAATGAAGGTTTTAAATAGCTGAGGTCTGTTCCCTTTATTTTTTCTTTCTTACTGCTCAAGACAGGGTTCCGTAAACGAAAGATAATGTGAAGAAGGAAAAGCAACAACAAAATCTAAACAATTTTCACCGTTCTATGAATTCATATTCCACTATGAGTTTATAATCTCACATACTAGCTTGGGATGAAATGTAAGTCCCAGTGCAAGGCTGGTACTAATTGCCTTGAATAATTCAGATTTTATCACTTTCTGGAGCCTCCCTGGGGCCAGGATGCTGGAAGCCATATTTGGTACTTTAGAACCCACAACATGATGATTCTCAAGGCTGCAAACTACACAGTGAGCCAAAGCTGCTCGAGTTGGTAAGCTGGGAAAGCCAGAAAAGAGGAGCGATCAGAGACCATTAGCCAGTCCAAGGAACTAAGGAGCAATTCAGTGCATTCCATACACACTAAGGCCGGAACCTTACCTGGATTTGAGGATTGTTGTATGTGCTGTTCTTTAACAAGGTTAGAAAAAGCTCTAATCCCAGTTTTTGTTTACTTTGGCTCAAGAAAGAAATTCTGAAGCTGCATATGACTTGAAATAGGTCTCAACGAGAAAAAAGAAAGCAAATTTGGAAAAAAATACATATATGCATATATTTAAAAAAATACCTCACTCAACTGCCTCGTCTGCGTAATAACATTGAGCATGACTGTCACTCTGAAGACATATTAGCTCATTTAGGTAATTAGTGTGAGCAGCATGTTTCCCTACTTATTCCATTCAATTATAGGGTTCTCACTTTGTCATTACTGGAGTGTCTTAATGTGACTTGTAATTAGTGTAATTACAATCCAATGTTAATTATATCTGCCACTTAGACATAATTTTATATAGTAATGGTCTCTAATCTCAATAACCTTATTATGTTGTTTATTCAAACAGGAATTAAGTCTTCTTTCATGCGTCAAATATGGAGATTACAAAAAAGTACTGCTTGTGTCATTTTGGTAGTTATGACAAGGGAATATCTGAAATAGCATAATCATATTGGAGACAATGTCTGCATGTGCAGACAATTACAGCAGCTCCTCCGTTTCCAGAAATACGCCTGTGTATCTCCAAAATAACTGTGCAGAATCAGTTTGAGCCTTGTTTTGCTCATGAATTCTGGGAAAAACTAATGTGTGTACATCCAGAAGAAGCCTATTACAGTGGCTCACTTTATTAGTATATCCAATATACTTATAACTGACCATTTAATGGACCATTGCTCTGAGTAACTGATCTTTGTATACAATGTAATAATGTCCCCTCACATTGGAAAAGCACATTATCTTTTACAGTGCTTTTACATGTATTATTTCAGTTAATCCTGAAAACAACTTTGTGGGCATGTCAATGGCAGGTATCAGATTATTGAATAGATTGAAAAAAATAAAGAACATTGGCTAGTTTCACTTAGCAAGGCTAGAGCTGCTAATCAGAAGGCAGTTTAGCAGAGAGATTGATAGCATGAGCTCCAGAATTAGAAGTCTAGATTTTGAATTTCAGTATCTCTACTTAGAAGTTCAACACCCTTGAGCAAGTTGCTTAGCCCCTATATTCCTCAGTGTCCTCTTCTGCATAATAAGAATAAAATCATCATCTATTGCAGAGAGTGGTTACAAAAATTAAATAGGCAATAGTGAAAAAGCCTAAAACAGTTTTTGACATAAACAGAAAACTGAATAAATATCAGCTGTTATTGTTACTCACAATAGCATTCACATGTCTTCAATTGTGACCTGAAGTTTTTTTTCCATAAACCATATCACTTCCCTATGAATTTTGTTTGTTAATTACTAATTAAAGATTTGATCTATATACTGCATGGTTTTGTGTACATATGGTACATTCATTTAGAAATAGATAACCCTGCCAAATGACTATTTAATAAAGCTAAAATTAAAAAAAAAAATTCTTTAACCATCTCAGCTGTTATAAAAATGCAATATTTTGAAGTTCCTTGGGAATTTATTCTGATTTTATTGCATGATACAAACACTTCCTGATACTCACACTGGTACTTCTTGTTACTAAACCATTTACTGAATTCTCAAAATCATAACAGGGTCAAATGCAATAACATATGCAAAGTGTTCTTGACATTAAAAGATACAAAAATATTAGTTTTATTTGTTTAGTAAATCTCAGAATAAGTATGTTTAAAAGTAATATTAAGTCAGCATTTTACAATTTATAAATTGTTCTTGGTCATTTTTGTGGAGCTTCTTTTGTTTCCATTAAGTTTAGCATCTTTCCCTAATTCTCCAAAAACAATAGGTTGCATAGCAAGTTTTGAAATGACTTAGCTTCTTTGGACATATACTCTCTTCTCTGGTGAAAGTGGAAAAAAATGAATATTCTCATAATCTAATTAGCAATACACAAAAAGATGTTTTGTTTTGTTTTGTTTTGTAATGAACTTATCTCTGTTAACAACAATAATCTCAACAAAGAACCATCATACTTCGGGCTATAGATTTTTTAAGCCTTTTAAAGTTCTCTGGTAGGGGAATATTAGCTCTTGTAGTGTGCTGTCACTCACAGAAGAGCCTCTGGAGCACACAGCAGTATAAACACAAGTGATTGGGAAATCTTTGGAATGTATGCTGCTGCCAGAGAACTCATCATGAAATATTAACTAGTAGCTATTCCGACTTTTTGTTTTATTCATAATTATTTACATGCAGAGTTGGGAACATTTTGCTGAATAGACAAAAAACACTGAAAAATGTCAACCCCTTCCTCCATCCTTCAATTCTTCTAGTAACTGCAATAACCCAGGTTTAGACATGAAGTTTCAGTTAAGGGTGCAGATGAACTCTCACTTCCAGACCAAGCCTTTGCAAACAAAATCCCCTTACAGGAAAATTCTAAAATGGGATTGGGGACTTTGATAACCTACTAGCAGAGTGGAGATGAGAACCTCAGCACTGATAGACATCGATAGCCAATGTGGCGGGCTATAGTGGTCAACTGTTAAAACTATCATAGTTGGGGAACTGAGATGAAACGCTGGTTATAATGTTCTCAATTTTGCAAAGATGGCAGACTCTTCAAGCTGCACTTGGAGTCAGAGCTCACAAGCCCTCCAGCAGCTGGCCATGATGTCCCTAGACTGCTTCTCCTAGTATCTCAGTTTCTTCCACTACTGTCTGGAAGCATATTTCTGAATTGTCATTGGTGTATGGTTGAAGATGTAAAGGTGGTATTCCCATCCAGAAACTCCCACTTGGGGAACAGGAAGCCATGGAAGGAAATGTCCTTAGTCAGAAGTTGGTGACACACTTCCATTCTTGGTACAAGAACTGGCTAAATTTGCTACTTTGAACTAGTCACTTAACCACCATGGATCTTACTTTCTCCATCTGAAATTAGCTTCCCACACAATCATTTTTCAAATATTCTATAAGGACAAAATACAAAATTAAATTAAATTTGTTGAGCACTTCATGTTCCAAGAAATAAATATGAGTTACTAATAGTAATGATGATTTCATAGGTGAGAAAATTGTCCGAGAAGCCAAAATAATGAATGTTTAAAATGAACGTAAGAGTTTGGAATAAGTAGTTTATATAAATAGATATTTTAACATGTACAGTAGGGCTTTGGAATCAAACCATTAGTGGGTTCATATATAGGCTTCTCTATTTCCCAGTTGTATAACTTGGGATAGTTATTCAATCTCAAGACATAGTCTCTTTATCTATAAAATGGTAACAATAATAGCATCTGTGAGAGCTATTGTGATAACTAAATAATTAATGTGATATACTTAGCAAGTTCTGGTTTCAAAAAATGGCAACTGTTATTATTAGAAATGACCCTGATAAAGAGCATCAATTTTATGCTACCTGCAATGGGAAACCAATGTAAGGTTCAAAAATACAAACATGCTTTCAATTTTCAGGAGATTATTCTGTTGTGAACAGAATGAAGTATAGAAATGTAAAAGGCTGCACAGGGAAAACCACTGGAAGACTATTGTCCAGGTGAAGGAAGGTGATGGTATCAGGCAGACACCGTGATTTGCTGGCCAAGTCCTTCCCTCCTGCTTTCAGGAAAGGCGCTCATTTCCCCCATCCTCTGGGAAAGCTTATTGGCTGAGGTTTGTTCATAACTGAGTCACTCCCTAGAAATCTTTCTCTGCTGAAAAGATGCAGCCTTGTTCAAAGATGAACATCTTCCTCAGAGGCAGCCTCTATTCAAACACTGGTCAATAATGGGCTAAAAAGACTTGGCCTGTAAAATATGAGGCAAAATTCAGAATAATTATAAAGTGACACCCTAGCTACACAACTTTCCACAGACACATTTAAATTGTGTGTGTGTGTGTGTGTGTGTGTGTGTGTGTGTGTGTGTAATGCAATTCATCCCCTCTCTCTGTTCAATCTTGCTTTCTACTTCCTTACTGGTGTTGTTCCAGGAAGTTCTCCCAGTAAACTACTTTATATAAATCTCTGCTTCAGAGTCTGTTATCAGGGTGCCTTACCTAAGACAATTTGTATTAGTTCAGATAAAATCTAAAATGGAATTTGAGACTTTGATAACCCACTGGCACGCTGGAGATGAGAACCTCGGCACTGACAGACACAGATACCGGTAGTCAATGCGGTGTGCTATAGTGGTATAATTGTTACAACTATCACAGTTGGCAGACTTGGATGGAATACTGGTTGAAGGAAATGCACTAATTTGTATACTAGCTCAAGTGATTGAAAGGTTTTGGAGTATGGTTTTGCATGGCTCTTTCTGGAAACTGTCAATGAACTGAACAAGGCAATGAAAGTCTGAGGATAAAAAAAGAGTAACTTTTAAAAAATTAAACATAGAAGTTAGGAGACATAGTTGACAGAATGTAAAGAAATATTCATATACTGAAGCCAAAAGCAGGAAAGGTAAACATTAAACCTGGAACTAAGATAAACTAGTAGCAGAGCTCTAGAGAAAATGGAATTTCTGACCACGGTAACCTGAATAAGTATGGTCTAGGTTCTGATTGGTAAGGAGTGGAACCCTAAAAGGTAGGAAGAGGCTATCTTGGTTAATGTAGGTGAATGTACTAAGAACATGTTTCCCTGAAGAAATGGCATCTTCTCCCTATTGAAGGTATACACATGCCTCTTGCTTAATAATCAGAGGTGTCACTCTTCAAAACAAAACATGTTTACTCAGAAACTATCCCTACCTTCTCAACTGGCCATTAGACCAATAATTATAAAAGTACTACATAATCCAGCTGAGGAACTTTTGGATCTCTTAAGAGAAGAAAGGTTGGATATGCTAAATGAGCTCTAGGATGCAACCGAACTATTCCAACAGAACTGGAGGAAGTATACATGAGATTGGATTCTGAGATTGCTGGGATAAGAAACAGGAGTAGGGTAGAATATAAGGCTGGAAAAAGGAGAATTAACTCACAGGGAAACACTATCCTATGATTACAACATTTAGTACAATATTTATATTTGTCAGGGTTCAACCACAGAAATGTTGTTAGATACCAATATCTAAATACATAGATAGAAGTTGACTTACATGGTTGTGGGTCTGATTAAGTGTGTCTGGATTCATAGGGCCGGCAGTCAGAAAAGGAAGTGCAGGAATAAGATAAAACTTTACCAGCATAGGCCGAAGCTATCATCCATAATTACTTCTCTCTCTAGAGAAGCTTTAACCCTGCTTCAAAGGCCTTCCAAGTGAATAGTCTCCTTTACATTAGGAACCTTAAGCATACCAGCAAAATTCCTTTACAGCAACACCTAGATTAGTGTTAATTGAATAACTGGGGATTATAGCATAACCAAGCTGGCACATCAAAAATGTCATAACTAATAGTTTCTTAGATATGATACCAAAAACATAAGCAATAAAATAAAAAATTAGATAAATTTAACTTCATTAAAATTAATAATGATTGAACTTCAAAGGATACCAGAGAGAAATTAAAAAGACAGCCCACAAAATGGAAAAAAACTTTTAACATCATATATCTCACAAAGGACTTGTATCAGGAACATGAAAAGAATTTTTAAAACTTAATAATAAAAAAAATCCAGTTTAAAAGTAGGTACACAAGGGCTGTCTAGAAAAAAAAATTCAGCCATGAGTGCCTCTATTTTCCACATTACATGGCTGGAGATTTTTCAGACAGTCCTTGGAAGATCTGAATAGATATTTTTCCATACTAACTGCATATGCCAATAAAGTAACGCAAATCAATACTGCAAAAGCACTTCACACCCATTAGGATAACTGTAATCAATCAATCAGTTAGTCAATCAGTCAACACAACTCTTAGAGAGGATGTGGAAAAATTAAAATGCTCATACATAACTGGTAGTAGTGTAAAATGGTACAACCATTTTGGAGAACAGTCTGGTACTTCCTCAAAAAGTTAAATGTAGAGAGACCATGTGACCCAGTAATTCAACTCTTAGGTATACACAAGAGATTTGAAAACACATGCCCACACAAAAGTCGTTACATGAATGTTCATAGCAGCATTATCACAATAGTCAAAAAAAGCAAACAAGACAAACTTCAAACAGATGAATGCATAAACAGAATAAGGTCTATCTTTATAATGGAATATCATTCAGCAACAAAAAGGAATAAAGTACTGACAGGTGCTATAACACAGAAGAAAATTAGTGGTTGTCAAGGGCTGGATGGAAAGAAGAAGAGGAAGGGTAGCAATAGCTAAAGGATAATGGGGTTGTTGTTTTTTTTTGAGGTGATGAAAATGCTCCAAAATTGATTATCTCACATGTGATGACTGCACAAGTGTGCTAATATGCTAAAAACTATTGAGTTGGACACTTTTAATGGGTAAATTGTATAGTACATGAGTTATAGCTCAATAAAGTTATTACAAAAAAAGGACAAAAAACATCACAAGAAACATAGACCAGGAACTTAGAAAATTAGAAGAAGTAATGGTCCACATTAAATAAAATGCCAAAACTGCTATGACTGAGGAGATAAAGATTTGGAGAAGTGGGATGCTAGAATGAACTTACTACATAAAGCCAACAACCACCAGCTGACTTTATTCCATGCAGGAGCCTATAGGAATCACCTATTAACAAAGTACAGAATGTGTTGGTAGGAAGGGCTCAGTGTTTGGGGAAGCCCAGAGATGGATGGTCTCAGCCGGTCCTGACAATAGGAGATGTTGTTTCAAACAATGATAGCAATGAGAATAATTACAAACAAACAAGCAAACAAACAAAGAAACGAAAGAAAAGGAAATGTGGTCGTAACTTACTGATCAGAAATAAGGTGGAAGCAATTATATTGAGCAGCAAAAGGGGGCAACTGCCCTGAAGAAAATTATGGAGATAGTTAGTAAAATGTAATATTCCTAGGGACTACACTTTTAGATGGGCAGCTACCAAGGGTACCCTTTAAGGATGGATAATTAGGAGACAGAGAAAGTCACCCCCTAACAAAAAGTCATAATACTTTGTCTAGTTTACAGACCTGATCTCAATTCTATTTATTTCACAATTATAACTCCAGAGCCCAGTATAGGGCCTAAGACATATGGTACTTGATAAATAAGTCTTGAATGGATGAAGGTACCTTCCATAATAAATTATCCAAGAAGAGGGAAATGAACACATGCTTCTACCTACTATTGCTTTGTATAAAATATAAACTATTTAACATTTTTCAATTGCTCACTATAGGAACAAGGCAAACATACAAAGAAACAGAAATGCATGGACACAAACAAAAATTTAGTCATTACCAGAAAGTAAGGGGCAAGAAGGGTGGTGGGTGAGGAAGGGTCAAATATATGGTGACGGCACGAGAACAGACTCTGGGTGGTGAGCATAGAATTGTACTCTTGAAACTTTGCTGACTGGTGTCACCCAACAAATTTAATAATTTTTTTAAATAAATAAATATTATTTTAAGATTATGTGATATGCAAGACTGAAACATTTCTATAATATGCTTTGTTATCCATCAGTATCTTAGCTTGTTGTCCTCACTATTTGCCTAAGTAGATTTAGTCCTTTGCTATAATGAGAAACACTTTTACTCTCCCCTGTCCTTAGATTGAGTGTTTCACCTTGTTCCTCAGTCCAATCAATTTTCAGAAGCTTCAAAGCTCATCATGAACTTTTACCACTCTTAGAGTGGTTAACTAGGACCCACTTTGAAAAACACCAGTGATCAGAATTTCAACTCATAAGTGTCTTACAAACCTCATTGATCTTGCCTTGGCTCTATAAGATCCCATTCTTCCCATCCTTGTCAGAAATATACAGAATCCAGAAAGAACCCTGAAGTCACAATACGGTAGTTCATGATGCTTATCTCTTTCCTCCTGATTTTCTTTGCTCTTCTCCTATTTCAGTGAGAGTTTTTGTCAGTTTTGCTCTTCTCTCCTCAGTCTTTCTTCTGTAAACTCTCCGTTCTACATGAATAAAAGTGTTATCTTCTCTTTCTAAATGCTGATTTTTTATTCTTTCTAGACATCCTGCTTATATCTCAAAATAAAATTACAATTATTTAAATATAGCATATTAAAATAAAATCTTGAAGAATAGACCTATAGATTTTAGTATGGAGAAGTTTATCTGGTAACAGTGAGCTAGGAGAAGTTGCTTTGATTTATAAGTTTATTTGCCTCAAAGACTTTGTCAAAATATTAAACAATCAACAATTTTATAGAGCATCTGTTGTATACAACACTCTTAAGTGCTATAAAGTCCCTGAACTCACAGATTTTGTTTACGGTTTAGTCAGACAGATAAAAGGTTGGTGAACAAAAGTCAACAAAGCATAGCCAGTATGCTGGAAGTAAAATTATATCAAGAGTCAGAAACCCTGTGCTCATGGTCTTGGCTCCTTAGAAATTTAAGCAAGTCATCTAATCCTTGTTTTCCACACACAAAAAATAGATATCATATCTACCCTATTTAACAAAATGAAAAAAGATAACGTGAAATTTCTTTGAAACATAAAGTACTATATAGGGTAAGGATTAAGTTAAATAGCAGTACAAGGTGCCTTATCACAAATTACCCATTACTAAAAGAGACAAGTGTTCAAGAATTCAGGATCACAGAAAGCTTCACAGAGGATGTGGGATTCCCTGAAGTAATGGCATTTAGATCGGCTATAGCAGGGCATCAGGTGTACAGGAAGTGGAGTACAAACCTCGTGTATAAAATGTTCTCTTCCCACACAAGACTTTAATTAAGTAGTACAGAAAAATTGTGGAGAGATGAAGCAGAAATATAGGTTACAAAGGACAATGGAGATTAAATTAGCCAAAATAATAATAATAATAATAATGTAAAATGTGGTAAAAATAAGTAAAGTAATAAAAGGAACATGCACACAGAAATGTATACATATTTACATTTGTGATATACATATATTACAGTGCAAACAGGAGAACAGACAAATAAGCAAAATGAGAAGAACCATCATCCATAATCTTACTAGGCAGAGTAAATTTCTGGTAATTTTATCTTGCATTTTTCTAAGCATGTTTCTTAAACATACTTCAAAATGTTTAAAACACCTTCTGCATAATCTTTAACTTTTTTATATGTGCCTTATGCACACTGGTATGTAGACTTTAGACACAGAGTAAATATTTACTGGACTGAATTGAAGCTTTCTAACTCATTTCTGTACAAAGTTTGGTAAGAAGGTTTTTGTATTTTCCTCTCTTTAAAACTAATCTTTGGGAAGTAATTTGACTGTCCCCTTAGGGTTTATTTTTATTTTTACTTTTTATTTATTTATTTTTTTAAATTGTTTTTATTGTTTTATTGTTTTTGACAGAGAGAGAGAGAGAGAGAGAGAGAGAGAGAGAGAGAGAGAGACACAGAGACAGAGAGAAGG
>PVKE010050466.1:0-10943 GCA_004027555.1 Craseonycteris thonglongyai
TCCAAGACAATTTGTCAGTCACCTGTTTATGGCTTAGGAAGAGGAACCATCTGCCTTTTAATGCTGAAGAGACCTTCTGCTGAAATCATGAAAATATTTATAATAAAAATCTATTTGGTTAAATTCCTTTATAGAAATAATAACAAAAACACATAAGGTAAAATGATTCTCTAATGGTTTAGGTTAATTTAATGAATAAATGATGCCACTGAGTGACAAGGCTCAGTTTTTCTGGATATTATTTCATAAATCTTAAAACTAATCAGGTGTGCTGCAAAGATTAAGTAAACTAATACCTGCTTGGCATGGTGGGATTTTCATGTATAGTGTAATTTAAAATGGTAAATACATTTTCAGAACCTACTCTAATTTATTTTTCCCCTTCAGTCAGTATGTAAGGTAATTTTCTAGCTGAGCAGTTTGTGAATGAGCCTCAAAATACCTGGTGAGAGATTGACAATCATGAAATGGTCATAGAATCTGCCAAAAAGTATGTTAGTTCCTCCTCCAGAGAGCACAGAGAAATATGCCTGTGAAAGACATCGAGCTCATGCACTACAGAGATTCTGAAGTACTGTGATTTCCATGTAGAAATACACAATGTAGTAAAAATATATATTTATAAAATGTGGAAGGTCTCTTCGCACAATGATTTGCTGTCTGCTCTATATTGCACACATTTGTTACTTTTTTAATGCATCACCAAATGACTAATACCCTTAAGATAATTTTGAAATCCATATTATATAACCCACAGTAGCTCTGGTAATCTGTATCTCCCCCACTTGTCCCAAATTAGTTTTGTGGTAAGAAACTCAGCTGTATACTGAAAACAAAACAACCTATTAAAACATTTAAATTGTTTGGCAGCACTGTTTTTTAATAAAGAGTGAAGTTTTAAAATGTAGCCGTCTTAATAAAAATCAAGGGAGAAGAGGCTGAGGATTTTGTATTTTAACAAAAATCAGCAGACGGGTATTTACGGAAGCTGTTTGAAAATATAAAAAATAGCACTAAAAATTTTGTTGTTAAAAAAGAGGGGGGCTATCAATAAAGCCCTTTATAAAATCACTCGTCGAATATCTAGCATGCCTAATAATTTTCATTTGCAAATTTAGCCATGTTAAGTAAGGTGCATCTGTGGTTAAAACCTTTCCCTCCCTCCCCTTTTAATTTAACCTCCCGCTCTGGACTGGAGACTAGTTTAGAACTTAGGGCTAAGTTTTCCAAGGCAAAACCACGCACCAGTTTCTAATTCCGATGCCAGATCTGTGTGGAGCCTCACTCCGCTAGGCAACACTTTATTATGCCTGTATGAATTTCGGTGCGTGTACCCTGAGGCGATCACACACGATGCAACCCCCAACACATAAGGAAGACTCCTTACCTGCTGGCGAGACGGTGCGGCGGTAGGAGCAGCAATGGAAACGGTAGCAGCAGGATGCAAACAACCCAGCCTTGCACCCAGGGTGCGACTCCTCTCTCTCTCTCTCTTTTTTCTTTTTTCCTCTTGGAAATCACTGTAGCAACAAACTGACTTGCATATTGTCCCCCTTCGTTCACAGAGGGTTCTCCCAGCTGGGCAGCCACCACTTTCTTACTGGAAGAGGCTGCCTCTCTGCTCAGAAAGGCTTGGACCCCTCTCTGTGGCTCCCTCCACGTTTACCCTGCAGATCAATAATGCTCTCGGAGCGGCTGGAGCGCAACTGCAGCGGCGAGCGCTCAGCCAATGGTGGCCCAGGATTCCCCCACTGTCATCTCCCCGCCCTCAAAACAAAACACAGCGTGCCTTTGACACATCACCGAGTTGTGAAAAGTAACAGAATCCCGTTTTTGAAATGTATCTTGTGTGTTCTTTCTTTCCCCCTAGCGTTCATTGTAGAAAGCTTTGAATGTATGCAAGAACTCCATGTCTACGGGAAAACTCAACTCAAGGATCTTTTAGAGGGTAAAGGTTCAAATTCAGTTCATTCAGCGAGGGCACCTGGGTTAGTGTGCACCTGAAGATTTCCTATTGCAATTCTTGAGGACTTGAAAAACCAGAGAACTATCAGATAGGAAGCCAGAGGCTTGGGTTCTAGTCTTCACAGCACTAAGTAGCTTGGTTCTTTTATTTTGTGGAACAGGAAAATAAAGTCCATTGTACCTGGAAGTTGCCTCATTCTCTAAATGTCTGAACAAGAATCAGCTGCTAATTGGTGATAATAACCATATGCAAGCACTTTCTACTAATTCATTCACCTGTTTCTGTGCTGACTGAATTTAATCCAAATTAGGTGAGGAACTAAATAGCTTTCAGGCTATATAAATTAATCTAATTTGTTTAATTTTGGTCTGTATACTGTAAGAGGTGTTTTGTGTGTGTGTGTGTGTGTGTGTGTGTGTGTGTGTGTGTGTGTTTTAACATTAATTCCTTTTAGTGACGGAATCTGTTGATGACTTGGAAACTTTAGAGACTATTACAAAAATGTTAAAATCTTAGAGTAACACCGTTGTTAAGATGATACTGTTTCCTCCAAAATCTCAAAACTACAATGCATACTTTATCCTAGGTGATCTTTCTGTACGTTTCTGTTGGTCCACAGCCTTTGAAGTTCCTCTGGGGGAAATCAGAAACTTGGTCCATATATGGAAGGCAAGGGGAGACATAAGAGACAGCTCTTCAGATTAGCAGATGGCAGGTTTAATAAGCCAAGAAAGTGACAACAAACAAGGCTTTTTTGAGTGCCACAGCCTAGTAATATCTGCACCTGCCACCAGATATTAAAGAGGTTAAATAGAGGCCTTACCTGTGTTCAGTCACAAACACAGTCCTGATGGTTTCAAGAACACCTTACTGTCTCAAGGTTGCTTTCTTGAAAGTGACTTCCAAGATTGAAAAGATGGGCAGAACACACATTCAAAGCATCTGAGAGGGGTGGGAGGCCTCTGATTTCCTGCATGCATCTCGGGGCCATTAGCAATCATGTCTTTTCAATGACCTCCTCCCACAAATTCACTGTTGAAGTAGGGAATAAAAATTTACTCTGACAAGTTCATCAGGAATCATTTAGTTTCACTCCAAGAATCTAAGTATCACTTTATTATTTATATGTCAAGGTTGCAGCAATATTTGAGATAATTATTTAATTTGTCAAATATCTCTATGCAATTAAATATATATATGTATATATATATATATATACATATATATGTACGAATGGTAGCTTGAACAAACTGTACAAGTAAGAATGTCTTTTCAATGTCACTGTTGAATAAGAATGAAATTAATGTTCTTTTCTGCAATCTTTTTATTCCACTGAAGTAATACAAATGGGTTGATACATGTGGTATAGCCAAGCTTTGTGTGTCGTGACAAGTTGAAACAGTTTGGGGACACTTTAAAAACAGAACAATTTCGTTACCTGTCCATCATGAGCTGGAGGATGAAAAGTGTAATATTTACAGCACTGTACACTGTGTCATTGTAAAAAAGGGAATATTCACTTTATTGTAACTCACTTATATAGCCGATAAAATTTTATTCAAAGCATTCTCATGTGGCAACACGTAGCCATTCGGCTTTTGTGAGGAAAGGAATAAGCTAGTGAAATGAAAGCGTAGCCATTGTTTATCTCTTAATTTTACAACAAAGAGTACTCATTTGATTGAATTCATTTGTGGGTCACAAATAAGAAGTCATTGAATACAGAACACTGTCTTTTCTCTGTTGATCAGTGGTTTTCAATGTGTGGTCTCCAGACCAGTAATAAATACATCACCTGGGAAGTTATTGAAAAAAGCAAAGTCTCGAGCCCTTCCCCATTGCTGCTGAATCCGAAATTCTAAGAGTTGTAACCTGAATTGTGTTTTATTACCCTTTATGGTGATTCCAATGCACACTAAAGTTTGAGAGTCACTGTTCTAAGTACTCTACTAAGATAAACTACTAAGTGCCTACCTTTGTAAGTCAAGTTTTGTTGGAGAATGGTCACACCCATTCTTTCCATATTATCTATGACTGCTTTTGCATCACAATGGCAGAGTTGAGTAGTTGCCACAGGGACTTATGACCTAAAGCCTAATATGTTTATTATCTTTTTCTTTAAGAAACAGCTATCAATCACTGCCTAGGGCATTATATGGTGTTCCTTATAACTAGAACAGATGACAAGAGTTGAGCAAGAAGTAACATTTGAAGATGGGTACATGCATATTTTTTAATGAAATCAATAGCATCTGAAATAGAGTTAAAATGATGATGTGGTATATTATATTGATATGTGTGAGTTTTTGTTTCTTTTTAATAAATTTTTGCTGTTCTACCCTGGGGGAGGAAGGTACTTCTCTTCTGTCTTTGTATATGACCTGTTTTGAAACATGAATGGGAAGTAACATTATCACCTCCAAGCAAAATGTTGAAGAAGAAATATATTTGTCCCCACTTCATATAAAGGCTTTGCTCTCAGCTTAGGTTGTTGAATGAAAAGATCATTGGAGTCTTAGCTGTCCCAAGATGACCATATAGTTTGGGGTGGTAATAAAGCTTATATATATATATCAAGTCACTGAGATTGGCGGGGGGGGGGGGGGGGGGGGGGGGGGGGGGGGGGGCGCGAGGGGCGGGGTCATAGGCTTCCACACCTGAACCTAGTTTATTCTTATTAAAACACACACATAAAATAAAAGTAATTAGAGATAAGAAAACAAGTGCTGATGCAAAAGTGATGACAAGAAACTCAAAAAATCATTCTGGAGAAAGAACAATAAACTGAGTAGAATTTTTGTTTGTTTTTTAAGTAAACAATTCCCTGAAAAATAGAAAATGGATATTAAAAAGAATTATGGCAGATAATTAAGGCTAATGAAATAGAGTTTAATAACTTACCAATGGGGAATCATGGAGGACTGTTTAGAAAAAGACTCAAATCATCAAAATAATGATATAGGAAGATTGCTCTGTTGGCAAGGAACAGATAGAAAGTTAAAAAAGGAAAATTCAGCACAAGGCTGTAACAAATTAAAGCATGATATAATATGAGCCAGAACTCAAGCGTTGTCACCCACATTCAATGAGTCAAGTTCCATCAATTTGACTACCTAAATACCATTAAAAGCACCGTTTTATCATTTATTTTATTCACTGTTGTCATCGTTTGGGTTCACAATTTCACCTTTCTTTCTTGGATGTTTGTAGCCATCTCTTAATGATTATCTCTGACTCCTTGATATGTCTATTATTGGCCAACTGTAGCTTTGCTTCATAATTTGAATTCAGGACTCACCCAGGCCTACTGGGACATTTCCAATCTCATAAGACAGGGGAGAAAGACATAGGAACCAGGAGATTCTCATTCAAGCAGCAATAACTTCTCAGACATGGTGAACATCACTTATGTTTATATTTCCTTGGCCATAGGAAGTCATGGACACGTTACTAAATATGATGTCAGTGTGACAGAGATGCATATATCCTTCCTAGAGGAAGAGAAGCATGGGAATGCTGGTGACTATTTTGAAGAATAATACAATCTACCACATTCTCCTGCAAGCTTAAAAGAACAAAAAGAGGAGGTTGCTTACCAAGTGGTGTGCATGTCTGGAGTAAAGATCATTATTCTCTTTATCTTTATTTTGCCGTTTTATATAGTGCTTATTTTTTAATTGAAGTGATTTCAAAAACAATACATATTTTTTGCATTGCATAAGAATAATAGAGGGTATTTTATTGAACTATGGATGTAGACAGTAGAGAGAAGAAAAACATCAGAGTAGCCAGTATTTTAAATCCTGGAGATCATACATTCTTGCTTGTGTTCTCTTGAAGGCAGAGGATGGATCAGAGGCTCTATATACCAGATGATCTCCAGAACCTAAAGGGGTCAGATCAAAGTGGCCACTGTGAGTAACATGGCTTGATCCCACTGGAATTTCAGAAGTATAAAGAATACAATACACTCTCAGTTAACCAACATCAATGCCGAATAAATGTAGTATCATTTCTTCAATGTGTTTTGCCGGTTGCTTGAGAGTGCTGGTTGCTTGAATTCCGATTAATGAAGAGTCTACTGTACCTTCAAGAATTTTCCAATCAAAAGGCTTATTTTCCTTATTGTTATACACTTTCTCTATTGTGTGTGTTATCTACATATGTAGGCATAGAGACTCTCACCATTGTTTTTCATGTAAATGGGGCCTAAGGGCAGAAAGAAAAGACAAGTAAGACATGCTCACTTAAGGGATTCACCATGAACAAAAAAGTGGATCACAGCCGCACGGATCTGTCTCTCTCAGCTGCAACAAACAGTCCAAGAAAATGTAAACTGGCATCTGATACCCTTCCCTAGAATAATAGTTATGTCAATAAAAAGGGCCAAAACAAAAATATAAATTTACAGAATTGTGATGTCTAGTATTTTGGTATTTAGATTAAGGCAAAATATCCAGATTGTCTAAGACAAGCTAATGAATCAAAATAAGTAAACAGACTGACTATCAAAGAGTATAACAGGTCATAAGATATATAATTAGTCAGTCAAGAACAATTAATAATCTATTACTAATAATAAATGGGTTAATGTTTACTGAGCACTTATTAGATATCATACATAGGATTAACTATTTCACTTATATTTTCCTAGTACATGTGTAGGTAATCTCATTTTCTCAAGTTTAAAATGAGGAAATAAAGTTATAGAAAATTTACATAACAAAAAATAGTTATAAACAAAGTAATCAGTGGAATTTGGATTAGAATCATAGAAGCTAAACTCCAGAGCTACTTTTATAATCAGTAAACTCTAATGCTTGCCTCTAATTTTCTTTTATTGCCACATGAATACAAAATCAAAATATAGCAGCTTTAGAGTTATTGATTTCAATAGTAGAAAAAAATCTGCATTATTAAGAAATGGCATTTTCTCTCATGAACTGACTGATATTTTAATAATTCATTGAACAAATAAATGTTGAAGTCTGCAATGTATATTGCTTTGTGTTGGGGTGAATAGTGAAAGCAAAACACTAAACACTATAATCTCTGGGCACTAAAGAAAATGTCTGTGTTCCTCAAAAAATTTACAGCAACTACATGTTTTGCCACTAACTATGTGCAAAGTAAGTATTCTTACAACAAAATACCATTCTGTACCAATTTCATAAATGCATCTCTGTTAGTAATAGGAGAAATAAGTGTAATATTTGGGAAGGAAAAGATTCAAGTAGCAGCAGGTTTTGCCACAAAACAGTGAACTTCAGGCTCAGCAGGGTTGCAAACGGGTAGAGATCATACCTACTTAAGTAATTTTGTCATCCTAAGAAATGTACATGGGGGTGATGCCAGGATAGCTCAACAAGTTGGGCTCTTGCCTTACAATCGCAAGGTCTGGGGATCAAATCTTGGCCGTGGCCTGTGCAAACACACATGCTAAACTGTGGCGCGCAGCTGCTAAATGCCAGGATGGTGGCAAAGTTTCTCACCTCCCATATGGGAGGCCCCCAGTTTGGTTCTGCCCACTGTGACCCCACATCCACCTGGGTGAAATAAAATTACATAAAAAAAAAAAAAAAAGGAAAGGGAAAGAAAAGAAAGAGAAAAGGGAAGCCGGAATGGTTCAGAGGGTTAAGTGCTCGCTTTGCAGCCCCAGGGACCAAGGATCGAATCCTGCCCTCAACCCCTGCAGACCCATATGCTGAACTGGGGTGTGCTTCCCATTTGGGAGGCCCCCAGCTCAGTTCTTGTCCCCCAGTCTGGCCCCTGGCTCGTGGGGGCATTCCTTTTATGTGGGAGGCCCTCAACCCAGTTCCTGCCCTGCGCATCCCCTGCCCACTAGTGTGGAATGAAACCATGCCAAAAACTGATGATGTACAACTATGTAGACTGCTCTGGGCCCTCCCCTTCTCTCTGTCTCTGTTTGTCGCTGTCAAAAACAATAAAATAGGGGAAGCTGGGTTGGCTCAGTGGGTTAAGAACTCACTTTGCAGCCCCAGAGACCAAGGATCGAATCCTGGCTCTGGCGCAGGTGGACCCACATGCTGAACTGAGGTGTGCCCCCAGCTCAGTTCTAGCTGGGGCCTATGCAGGAGGCTCCTGGCCCAATTCCTGCCCTGCACAGCCCTGTACCCACCTGTGGAGTAAAACTATATGAAAAACTAATGCTCTCAACTATGGAGACTGCTCTGGGCCCTTCCCTTTCTCTCTGTCTCTCTCTCTGTTAAAAAACAATACAAATAAATCTTTAAAAAAGCAAAAAAAATCCCCAAAACAATAAAATATATCTTTAACAAAAAGAAAAAGAAAAAAAAAAACTAAGGATGTACAACTATGGAGACTGCTCTGGGCCCTCCTTTTTTTCTCTGTCTCTCTCTCACCTTCTCTGAAAACAATAAACTAGATCTCTAAAAAGAACAAAAGAAAGAAATGTACATGGAAGTCAGTACTATATGGAATAAACTCATTTTTGAAAACTGTGTGTGTCTGACATGAGTATTATCTAACTTAAATGTCACCCAATTATGTAAGAAGATACTTGTAATTGCCATTTTAAACGTGATATAGCTGAGGTTCAAAGGAGAAATATCCTTTGCTCAAGGTCACCCTGACAATCAATGTCAGGATTCAGAATCATGATTCATACTCAATGAATCTCATTCTAATGCCTTTCTCTCTATATTTTTTCAAAATGACACCTGCCTAAACTGAGTTATCTGATTGAGCACTACCCGATAATACTTCGTCCTTAGCCTGTGAACTTCCATCAGTCAGTAAAATCACAACCTTCACTTTCCTACTATCTGTTACTCCCCACAATGGGAAAAACTCTAGGTAGGCATATTTGGGGGACATTTGGGCATATTAATGATAAAGTAAAAATAAGGAACACAGAATGTGAGCAACACTAATATGTTCTAAGGTTTTAGAGAGAACCATAAAATATACTTGGGTATTAAATGGGTGATAAAAGACAAGTACGATTCTATAATACATCATCTCTATATTGCACTTATTATTCATTTAAAAAGGAAAATTTAAACAGCAAAAATGTTTTGGCAATCTATGATAAACTATACATCTGGATGTCAACTTCATGGTAAGAATAATAACATCAACTAATAATGTTAACAAATTATAAAATAAATACATGAAATGCAGTGGATCTCAACTGCAATTAGAGAATATGCACTGTAGAAATTCAAGCATATGTTAACATCTTAGAAATACATCATAAATGCAAAATTCTGAATATATTTTGTATTTGAATCTTTATATTTCTATTTGGCTGTATGCTACACCTATCATAAATTTAAAAGATTTAGATTTTGTAACCAAATCTTATTTAAAAAATTAGATATAAGAAATGATGTTTTTCAGCCTCCCTGCAGACAGAGGAATCTGCTACTGTGTCTCAGGCCCACCTTAGCTCCTACTCATATGCCCCCACCCCCAGAACCACACCTTCACTACCCTGCCTTCTAACAGCTAAGACAGCAACCTAAAGAACAGACCCAAGGCACGGAACTGACTGCTTCCCCAACCATCTCCCAAAATCTCCTCCTCCCACAACTGAGAAGCCCACCTGATAGGAAAACCCCCAGTGGGAAAGCATACTCATGCACAGAGGAAAAAGAACCACATCAAACACAATGCACACCTCAGAATCCAAAGCCCCTCCAGAAGATCAGGGGCTTTCTTTAGTAAAGGAGCTTGCACACTTGGAATCAAATCTAAGTCAAACAGAATGCAGAACTTCAATAATCAAGGCACTCAGAGAGCTCACTCAATGCTGGCAAAGTACCCAGACACAGTTAAATGACCTCAACAAAAAATTTTCTGAGCAAACTGAGTACTTTGCCAATAAATTTGAGAAGTTCGAGCAGAACAAAAAGGAATTCCTTGAAATGAAAGGAATCATGAGAGAGATGAAAAAAGAACTGACCAGCATAGGAAACAGGGCTGACCAGCTAGAAGAAAGAATGAGTGAAATCGAAGATAGAAACATGGATATGTCACAGAGGGAAGAAGAAAGGGAAAGGAAAATCAAGAGAAATGAAAGAGCCCTATAAGAACTCTCTGACTCCGTCAGAAAGAACAATATTAGAATAATAGGGGTACCAGAAGGAAGCAAGATGAAATCTTCTCAAAGTCTACTAAAACAAATAGTGGATAAAAATTTCCCTAGCCTATGGAAAGAATTATTGCTTCACATCCAAGAGGAAAGCAGGAGTCCCAACTTCCTAGACAGTAGCAGATCTTCTCCAAGGCACATTGTTCAGAAGATGACAAAAAACAAAGACAAGGAAAGAATCCTCAAGGCTGCCAGGAAAAAACAAAATATAACTTTCAAAGGAAAACCTATCAGGCTGTAACCAGACTTCTCAGCAGAAACTCTGCAAGCCAGGAGGAAGTGGACCCCAATCTTCAAAATATTAGAAGAAAGAAATTTCCAGCCAAGAATCAACTATCCAGCAAAATTAACCTTTAGATATGAAGAAGGAATTAAGGCCTTTTCAGATATACAGAAGCTGAGAGAATTCTCCAGCTCAAAACCGGCACTCCAAGAAATACTGAAGGAGGCTATCCGACCTGAATCAAGAAATCAAAATAAATGGAGAAAAGTTGGGACAACAAAAAAATAAAAAGGAAAGAAGAAATGGATACAGTATATCCTCATATATCAATCATCACCCTTAATGTAAATGAACTGAATTCACCAATAAAGAGGCACAGGGTAGCGAACTGGATTAAAAAACAAAATCCAACCATATGCGGCTTACAAGAGACACACCTCAGCCACAGAGACAGACATAGACTCAGGGTAAAAGGATGGGAAACAATACTCCAGGCAAATGGCAGTCAGAGAAAAGCTGGAGTGGCTATACTGATTTCTGATGAAAAAGACATCAGGATAAAAAAAAATAATAAGACATAAAGATGAACATTACATCTTGATAAAAGGGACAATACA
>PVKE010050467.1:0-10942 GCA_004027555.1 Craseonycteris thonglongyai
TGGAGGGGGACCTGATTCTGGGAGCTGGGCACATAATGCGATGCATGGGTGATGTGATGTGGAGTTGTACATTGGGAAACTGTCTGATTGTTACCAACCAATGTCACCCCATTAAATTTAACAATAAAATATAATAATATTAAAAAAATAGTCAGATTCAAGCAACTGTGAGAAAAAATTTAAATCAGGAGAAATGGTAGCTAATTTAATAGTTATACAAAAAGAGTAATACGAATTCAGAAGGAGGTCGGTCCTGTTCAATATTTTGAACAAAAATCTAGTAAAATCTAATTATAAAAAGCAAGATTTTAAAGAAAAATAAACTAGAAAAATGAGGTTACATTAACAAGGATGAATGTATTATTTTATATTGGGGTTCAAAGAATCTACTGTTTAAACTAAAATAAAGCCAAAAAAAGGATTTTAGGTATTTAGATTCTATAATAGAAACTAGGAGACATATATAACAACAGTCTAATTCTTGTCAACTTTTCAATACAACATGTTTCAGAATTTAAAAAGTAGCCCATCTTACTATAGTCATTAAGTAATTATCTGAAATATTTTACTTAAGAAGAATAATAAAAGCTACAGAATAAGACTGCTGTCCATAGAAGGTCTTAAAATAAATAATTTGAAAGCTATCTAAGACAATACTGTACCTAAGCCTAAAATTTCTAGAGCAAGGATACTTGGATTCAAAACCAAGCTTCACTATGTCCTATGTTTGTGACCAGGTTTAAGTTACTTCTCTGAGTCTCAATTCCCCCATCTATAAATCTGAGATAAATACAAATATCCACTTCATAGACTTTTGGGGGGATTATATACACAATATATACATGTTAACTATTATGAGGAATAACTGAAAGTATAGATGCTTATACAGCAAAAGGCAAAAGTTGGGGCACTTGATACACATGTTCCAGTTATTTAGATATAATGACCAAAGTAAAAGAGATCGTTTGTTTCATAAATATAACTTGAAAAAATTAAAAATAGCAAATCCAATTAATAGTAAAGATTTTCAAACATTAAAAACTACACAAATGGAAGGTCAAACCTTGGTAAATAGAATGTTCCCCACCACTCTTACAGAGACTGGATGGAACCCACTGTCAGAGGTGGTGTTTCAAAGGACAGTATTTTTTGAACTAAGAAGTCAATTCTAAGATTCTCTGATGACAAAAATAAATTTGTCCATCAGTACTTTCAACCTCTACTGTTCTATCACTACAACCAACCTGACAAGTCCAAGTGTAGTATTTTAAATACCAGGCTTTAGAATTATTTTAATTGCAAAACTGCAATACTATAAAAAGCTTATGGCTAATTTTTCCATGTTGAACATAGAAGAAAATTGCTACTCAAAATAGCAAGTCAAAAAATTTTACAAATGGAACTATCAGTGAAAAGAGCACAATAATAACAAACAGAAAAGTTTATTTCATTTTAAATCAATTCATAGTAAGTGTTCATGAGAACATGTAATCTATGAAATCAACTGATGAGCTTAAAAAACTTTCTAGTTCTTTAAACAAATATTTTGGTAAACCCCTTCAACTCTATACACAGATCTCACAGTTCTATAAATCCTCCCCTAAGCATTCTTAATGTTCATTCAAACTACAACATAGAAAAAAAAAAAGTTCTAATTTTCTAACTTCCCTCTTCCTAGAAACATGTCCCTTTGACCCTGAACATTTAATTAATGAGAGAGCCTTATTAAATCTATTAAGAGATCTATATAGTCTCCTGATTTCTTTACTGGCAATCTATCTGTCCTAGAATCTTAAGACTGTTACAATAAAACATCAAAAACAGTAACACCAATCTAGCAACCTTTGCTCTAAATCAAGCTTGTCCAACCCACAATCCATGGGCCACATACTGCCCAAGACGATTTTGAATGTGCAATACAAATTCGCAAATTTTCTTAAAACATTATGAGATTTTTTTTTTGGCAATTTTTTTTTAGCTCATCAGCTATTTTTAGTGTTAGTGTGTTTTATGTGTGGCCCAAGACAATTCTTCCAGTGTGGCCCAGGGAAACCAAAAGGTTGGACATCCCTGCAATAAACTCCTTTAAGATTTGTGAACATAAAGGTAGTCAACTGTAGGCTTATCTAATTGAAATAACTGGACAAACACTAAAGGAAGAAAGGAAGAGAGGGGGAAAGAGAGGAGACAGAAAGAGACTAAAAGAGAGAGAACAAGAATAAGTGAGGGAAAACTGGGATGGCTCAGTGGGTTAAGCGCTTGCTTTGAAGCCCCGGGGACCCAGGATGGAATCCCGGCCGCTGCCCATGTGGACCCACATGCTGAATTGGAGTGTGCTCCTAGTTCAGTTCTTGCCAGGACCTGTGGGAGGCTCCCGGCCCAGTTCCTGCCCTGCGCAGCCCTGTGCCCACCTGTAGAGTGAAACTATATGAAAAACTAATGTCAACTATGGAGACTGCTCTGGGCCCTCTCCCTTCTCTCTGTCTCTGTCTCTGTTTCTCTCTGTCAAAAATCAATAAAATAAATCTTTAAAAAAAAAAAAGAAGTGAATATGATACAGTTGTAATATAGGCTCAAACCAACAGATAATTTTCATACTAAATCACTTCTGAGTAAGATGAAGGGGTGATTAAATAACAGTATATCAGTGTTATAGTACAGTCTTTAAAAAGACTTGCACAGACCATGTAGAAACATAGAACAAATGCAACCACCATATTTAAATGAAAAACACTTTTTAGAATTTTTGTCAATATTTTTATTAACCAAAATATTCATTATAGAAAAAATAAAAATTTTTTCAGCTAAATAATGCGTCTACTATAAAAAACATTAGAAATGCCTCCTTTCAGATTTCATAAATCATTAAAAACAATGGAAAATAGTCTCATTCTATGTCATATCCAGTACAATATTTTCACTATATTACCTACTGTATTTTAGGATTGTGCTAGACCCTGGAAATACAGAGACTAATTTAACAAAGGCTTACAATCAAGTTTGGGTCAAACACTATAAATTTAGTGGGGATGGTAGCACTTTTAAAACTCCACCTTTTTTTTTAAATGGCTGGCCATCTATACCCAATTTTATTAACACTCCTTAGTACCTTGCAGCTCATTCTGCATTCATGGGAATCACATACCTCTTCTGATCAAATACTTCCAATGAAGCCTTCCATAATTTGACTTTTTCATCTCCTATTACCTGTACTAACTTAAACAAACCATAACATTATCAGTCAAAATGTTCTACTGATCCTTTCTCAGGTATAACTTGTACCTTTCCAAGAGCCCAACAGTCCCTTCATTTCAGAAATATTCTACATTATTCGCCTGTTGAAAAACCTTTCAAAAGTTCACTCATCTCAAATACCATCTCTAACAAGACCCAATCACAAGTAATCTCTCTCGCCTAAATTTCTGATTATAATACTCATAAGGCACTTACTGTAGTTGTGTTGGAAGGAAGGAAGGAAGGGACAGACTACCTTACCTGACTACAAGCTTTACTATATAGTAAGTTTTCTGAGGCAGAAACTATGTTTCACTCTCTTCATTATCCAAAGGGCTTCCCCTGGCAGACTCACAGGGGAGTCTTTGTAAAGTAACTTACCTTTGTAAAGTAACTCTATATAGGGGCATTTATTTTTATATATGCACTGTTTCTTAAATATCAGTTCCCTTAATATACTGTAACTATACTGTACAAAATTCATGCTCTTTTTATAGACAATTGAACCACGGTACTCATCTTAGACTCTTCAGAACTGTCTGATTTATCAAAATGCTCCTGCCATTACATGAAGACATTTTTTAAAAAGTTTAAAAACTACAGTAAAAAAATTAAGTCCTTTATTTCACATTTCTCACCAAAATCTTTCACCATTTATGTTCTTCCAGTCTTTTTTTTTTTTTTTTTTAATTGTTTTTGACAGAGAGTGAGAGAGACACAGAGAGAAGGGGGAGGGCCCAGAGCAGTCTTCATAGTTGCATGTCATCAGCTTTTCCACAAGGTTTCCACACAGATGGGCGTGGGGGCCTACGCAGGGCAGGAACCCAGCTGGGGGCCACCCACATGGGAGGCACAGCCCCTTGAGCCATGGGCAAATGGGGAGAGAGGGTGAGAACCAAGCTGGGGTTCTCCCACATGGGAAGCACACCTCAGGTTCAGCATATGGGTTCACTTGGGCCAGGGACTCCATCCTCGGTCCCCAGGGCTGCAAAGCAAGTGCTTAACCTGCAAGCCATCCCAGCTTCCCCAGTCTGTCATGTTATAGTTCACAGTGCTCCAATTACTATATGAATTCCAATTTATATCAAAGGTTACTTCAGCAAGATTATTTCCAGCTTTAAGGATGTTCAGATTCTTACACAATTCAAATTGCTTCTGTCATGGGAAACAACTTTACTTCTTGGCATTCCTAACTCTAAGGATTGGCATGAGGATCAAATAAGATTGTGTATGAAAGGTCAATAAAAACTGTAACAGCAATACATAAATGTACAAATTATCTCCTTAACTCAGAATTTCACAATTTAAACAATACTATTTACTACAAATTAATACCATTAAACTGCACGGTTATGTTATTTACTGATTGGTAGGTTATAAAGCACTCACAAAAGACAAAAAAAGTGAAAACTGGCAATAAACCAGATTAAAACTAAGAAGCAATCTTAAGTAGACTATTCCTCTTGGGTACAATAGGACTCAAATTTTGTATTCCTGTAATATTTTTTGTAATGTCCTTTTTTTCAATCCTGCGAAAATAAATGAAATAACAATGCTCCTGGCATTGTGCAACTATTACTATAACTTTTTCTTAAATTACCATTGTCTTGCAATAAGATTCCTACTTACCCTTATTTATAATAATAGTATGAATTCACTAACAATATTTGTGTTGTTCAGGTTCACTACAATATTTGTTTGTATAGGTTCAAGTCAATAGCCTATTATCTGATTTGGTCAGAACTTTCCAGATAATACAAATTGTCTCAACCAGAAATGTAACCAGGACAACGTCCTTATTTTTTGAAACAGGTTTTTCTTAAAGAAAAATAATGCCTAATCTAGAAAGTTCTATAATTCTATAGACCTATTAAGCAGGATAGCTAGATATCCTGGTGGTAAAATTCACCCTCAGTTTAGAACCTATGCTTCTGCCAGAATTTTCTCCTCTCGCCAAATTTTCCAGCCTAATATTGATTACATGAGAATGAAAACCCTAACCATACTGGAATGGAAAATTTCTAGAAGAATCTCATCCAAAAGCTTAACATATACCCTGTAAATATTCAAATGAAGAGCGTTTTGTAATTGGTAAATACCGTAAGTAAGAGTAAAGGTCTGGGGCACAACACTCGATGAAAATTTAATCCAAACAAAAGGTGCAATGGACAGACCTTGAGGGGTAACGTATGAAAACAGTAAAAATCAAACACTTGAAGAAAAATTCCAGGGACGGTGACACCTAGGTCTTCTCATTCGTAACAATGAATAACAGGGACCTTGGTGCTGCACAAATGAGTCCCACCACCCCAATAGGGACGGAGAGAGAAACTAGGACCCAGGAGGCGGCGCGCTGCAGGGTTTTCAGTTTTCTGCGCCCAACGTGAGGGGCTGGGCTGGCAAGCCGGCATGGGAAGACGTCCAAGAAAGCGGAACCTCTCGCGGGGATTCGCTTCACCCCTCTCGCCTCCCGTTTCCCAGGGGAGCGGCCCCTGGGAACCCTTCCTCAAATCTATGACTGACTCGCGTCCTCCGTCGACCCCTGCCGGGCAGCCACCAAATTCTCCCTGCAACGCAAAGCACTGAGAGGGGCCGAGGCCTTCTCGCCCGCGCACCCACCACCGTCCCATACCAGAAAAAGAGGCGGCTGTAGCGGCCGCGGCGCAGCGCCAAGCGCGCGGGGGTGAGAACTGAGGCCAGCTCCACGCGGCAAACGAGGCGCCCTTCGGCCCCGCGCTCCTCCCAGCTGCGACACGCTCACCTCCACGGTCTTCCCCACGGGCCCCGCCAGAACGGCCATCAGTGGCCTGCGGCCGCACTTCCACAAACTCCTCTTTTCCTCTCCTGGCCTCGGAGAGCAGCGGTGTCGCGAAACCGCTCAGCACCGCAGCTTGTCGGGCCCCGCCTCCCGCACCAGCCACTTCCCGCAATAGCCGCGGCTCCTTCCGGTGTTTCCGCGGCCGCCGCAGGCGTCTCGGGAGTCGAGGGAGGGCGGGGCTGCGAGGAGAGCACGACCCGCCCTTGGGGCGTGGTCGCGACATCCGGGCCCAGGTAAGGAGACCTAGGCCTGCCCTCAGCTCCCAAGTTGTTAGTGGTACAAGAGCCGCGTACATTCAGAGTACTTATAGGCTTTGGACACTTTTTCTTTTTACACATGTTCTCCCGCTCTTCTGTCACAGTACGACCATCAGATTTGTCTTGATACATTATAAACTCTGCACTAGGGTGGCCACTGAAGAGCCTCTATTTCTGACCTTGTGCAAAGAAATGCTACACAACTCAATTCAACTCTATTTTTGTCTCTCCTCCCAATTTCTTAGGACCTAGAGTCTGTAAAAGTAATTGTATTTCCTTTTCCACATCTGTAAAGTAGAACTCCCATTTTTCCCTAGGCCAAAATCAAGATCAAATATTTATTGAAACCTTAGCATCTCCTTAGTGCCTTAGAGCATTGGATGAGACCTGCCTTCTAACTTATGTAACTTAAATTTTCTATTCAAATGATTGATATGCAAACAAAAACAGTTAAATTCATAAAAATTATTGTTAAAATTGGCAGTTTTAATCTTACTTCTTTTTGGTCTCCAAAATAGGAGCATGTAGCCAAGAGTTGTGCAAGATGCCCAGTCTCCATAAGAAACAAGTAGATTCCTTTGTTTACTAAAAAGGTGTATTGATTGGTACTTTTAAGCCTCCTGTATTTAAATATTGTGATAACTAATTCCTCATTCATAAAGGCATTTTTTTTAGAAAGAAACAAGTAGAAAATATAGGAGCTTCTACTTCTGTTTTTATGATAAAAATTGAAGAAATGGACATTTGCCAACATTGTATGTACAGATTCACACCAAGACCTGAGTGTGCACTACAAACGGTTGCCTATCCTGGGTTCATTGAGCAAGAATGGAGGTTTCACAATATGGAGAGTGTGTGTGGAACTACTACGCCTCCCTTTATTTTCAGCATATTTCAAAATATTGTGGTTTTTGTGTTACAGGATGTCAACAATGTGGTTAATTTTTATTTTGAAAATGAAATATCTAAATTTTTTAAATAGTTATACTCCTCTGGGATCCCCCGGATGCCAGAATAGCTCAGCAGTTTAGGGCTTGCCTCTCTATTGCAATGTCTACGGTTTGATTCCCGGCCCTGATTCCCTTCCATGGCCCATGAAGACCCATATGCTTTCTTACTGTGTACATTTAACCCATGGCCTCAAAGTAAAAGTGATATTTTAAAAATGAATGAGACAGAAACTGCTCTTTGAAAGAAACCTGTGCAACGAAGAGAGTGTTGTAGAAAAGGGAGTTTGAAACTGTCTCCATTAAGTAATTTCGCACCAAAAATTATGTGCCACCTATAAAAACTCATCTTTGCATCAAAAGAAACCATTAAGAGATAAAAAGTCAAGCAGCAATTAAAAGAAAATACTTATAATATGTATAATTGGTAAAGAGTTTTTATATATACATATATATCCACAACTCAGTAAGACAATCGAATAGAACAAAAGGCAAAGTCATTGCTTCAGAAAATCCTGCATTGAAAAATATATCAGACATGTTCTGTTATGACAGTGTTTGAGCAAATTTAATTCCACCTCAAAGGCCCTTTACCAACCTGCTTGGTAACCAAGGTCATTTTTTACGTATCTTGCCTTCAGAGTTTCTAGGGCAAAGAGAAGACAATAATGTGACTGTTTAAGACAAGTATAGCTCATACCTAGTCGAAAGCAGGCAAGTGTCTCTCATGTAAACACCAGATGAACTCTTTGCTGTGGACCAATCCTCAGGAAGCAAATGCACTCTGACTATTCAGTATATCTCCTACTTTTAACTTCCATGGATTCCCACCCTCCTGGGCTACCCTGAGGTGTTTGCATTTATCCTTTTTCTCTTAATCCAGAATCCTTAATCCCTTACTTTTCTGCAAATAATATTTGGATAGGCTACAAGGAAGGATATTATCAATGAGAAATCAATCTATCAACTCTCCTCTCAGAGAGTACCGTAGAACATACGTTCTCAAGCAGTGGTTTGCATACCACTACAGTACATTCTGGGCCATTCAGGGGTATGTGAAAGATAATCAGTAATGGCAAAAAAAACACAAAAAAACACAAAAACAAGTAAAGTAAAAAAATGCAAAATATTAGTTATGGAACAATAAATGTTAAGTTTGAATCACCTTTAATGGAGACACTTCAAAATTAGATCACGTTAGTGAGTGTTGATTGGTGAGGGTGTGATTATGACCCTTTCCCCAAATTGCTCTTCTACCAGTCGTCACTCACAGTTTCTGAACAATACATTTGTGAAGTTTCTAGAACTTTCCCTAAACATATAAATACATCTGTAGAGAGACTGTTTGATCAGTTTTTTTATTGACTGAGTAACAGTAAGTGTGTGGTCTTTAATCATGATTTTTTTAAAGTAGTTTCTTTAATTTAATGTTTCACATAGTTTCAGTTATTATTGCCAGTGATTTTTAAGCATGACAGAGTTTTTTCTTCTTAAACCTTCATAAAAAATAAGTACCACAAAAGCTTAATGGAAGTCTGGACTTAAGATTGTATCTTGCATCTTTTAGCCTGATTTCAAGAAACTAAGTTCAGGATCAAAGATGGAGGCATGAGAGGAGAACGCCGATATCTGCCTGGGAAGGGCCTTGTGAACACAGGGGAATCCACAGGGGAAACCCTGAGAAGAAACCTCAACTAAGAGAACCACACAACGCAGAACAACACACAAAGGTTAGAAAAAAAATGGGAGAGCGGGAGAAGGAAAGGGAAGCAGCAGTTCGAGGACAGAGACTCGGAGCGCGGCCCGGGGCTGGCAAAAACAAAGGGGGATTGGGGGACTACGGTCAAAGTGGAGCTGGATCAAGGGCGGGCTGGAAGCCGAGACCTAGGGAGTATGGAAGCCCCACAAGACTATGCACAATTTAACATCCGAACTCAAGGGACAGCACACAGTGCCCTAATCAGATCATGGAGCCTAAAGTGGAACAGGGACTGTGGAGCAGGGCGGCGACACTTCCCGGCGGGCAGGGAGAGAGCAGGGCACCAGCCCACAACAGCTCAGCACCCCTGATTTACGGAGGAGATTGACTGTGAAGGAGTGCCTTCTGAAGACAGGGCTCTTTGAGTGAGGGCTGGGGTTTGAGTGGGCATAGCTGCATTGGACATGCTTAGAGTGAATCCGGTGGTCTCAACAGAGCCGGGAGCATAGAGTGGCTGCCGCCTGAGCTATGGCCTGTGCGCACAAAGCTTTCGAAGTCCCGCCCACTGGGACACTGTGGCACCTCTGCGACACCACGGCGTGCACGCAACTGGGCTATCAGCGCCCCACCCACGGGGCCGCCGCAACACCACTGCTTCCTTGTCAGCACGCAGTTTGGCTTTTGGTGCCCCGCTCACCAGGCAGCTGCGGCGCCACTACCAGCGCGCAAGTGCGCAACTGGGCTTTCGGCGCCAAGCCAAGTGGGCCGCGGCGCATCGCTCCATGCTCACACCCGGACTTTCGGCGCCCCGCACACCGGGCCACTGCGGCACCACTGTCTACTCGCCAATGCGCTACCGGGTTTTTGGCGCCCTGCCCACCAGGCTGCCACAGCGCTGCTGCCTGCGCACAAGACCGGCTTTCGGCGCCCTGCCCAACGGGCTCCTGCGGCACTGCTGCCTGCTCGCGAGCGCGCAGCTGGGCTTTTGGCTTCCCGCCCACCAGGCCTCTGGGGCGCTGCAGCCCGCAAGCGCAACTGGGCTGCCGACCCGGTCGCCGCGGTGTCATCACCAGCGCGCAGGGATGCACGGCCAACCGGGGCCACCTGCCAAACCCCAGCCCATCCAAGTGCTGCCCTGCGGGCGTGGCTTACAGATACGATTGAAGGAGGGGAAGCCAGGCGGGGGAGAGAAAGACAAAGCTCCTGCGCCCCGCCCGCACTGAAACACCAGCCCCCATGCTGAAAGAGGAATCTGCTATTGTGTCTCAGGCCCCCCCAGCTCCTACACACATGCCCCCACCCCTGGCCACACCTTTACTACCCTGCTATCTAACAGCTAAGACAGCAACCTGAAGGGCCCCAGGACACAGAAGCTGTCTGCTTCCCCCAACCCTCTCCCAAAATCTCCTTCTCCCACAACTGAGTCCAAAAGAAAAAATAAAGAGAAGCCCATCAGATCGGAAACACCCCAGAGGGAAAACAGATTCATGCATAAAGCAAAAAGAACCACATCAAACACAATGCAGACCTCAGAATCCAAAGCCCCTCCAGAAGATCAGGGGCAGTCCTTAGTAAAGGACCTTGCACACTTGGAATCAAATCTAAGTTAAACAGAATTCAGGGCTGCATTAATCAAGACACTCAGAGAGCTCACTCAATGCTGGCAAAGTACCCAGACACAGTTAAATGACCTCAACAAGAAATTTTCTGAGCAAAATGAGTACTTTACCAACAAAATTGAGAAGCTGGAGCAGAACCAAAAGGAACTCCTTGAAATGAAAGGCATCGTGGGAGAGCTGAAAAAAGAACTGACCAGCATAGGAAACAGGGCTGACCAGCTAGAGGAAAGGATGAGTGAAATTGAAGATACAAACATGGAAATGTCACAGAGGGAAGAAGAAAGGGAAAGGAAAATCAAGAGAAATGAAAGAGCCCTACAAGAACTTTCTGACTCCGTCAGAAAGAACAATATTAGAATAATAGGGGT
>PVKE010050468.1:0-10950 GCA_004027555.1 Craseonycteris thonglongyai
GGGAGTGGGCACTAGATATAAGGTGATGGAAAGGGAACTGATACTGAGTGATGGGCACATTAATACGATGCATGAATGATGTGATGTGGACTTGTACATCTGTAAACTGTCTAACTGTTACCAACCAATGTAACCTCATCAAATTTAACAATATATTTTAAAAAAAAGAAAAAAAAACCGCATGCAAAATTCCTTTTTACCTCTTTAAGCAAACTAGATTTTCTCGTGAGCCACTCTCTCCTTTTGGTCAGAGAATGACAATACATATAAAGCAGAGCTCCTCTTCGCCATGAGAGACATTCCAAGAGTTCATCCCCAAGCAAACTGCAGTGCTGAAATACAAGAAAGACACAGCTAAGAAGAGAAACCTGATGCTTGTAAAAATCAAAGTTAAATTTCAAAAAACTGAGCGATTCACAATATTTTCATTTCATAAAATTTGCCCTTCGTTTAGCTATTTACACAGGAATACCTTACTTTGAACCTATTAGAAATATAGAAATCTATTCCTAATTACTCCAATTTACAAATATTTTTAAAGCATATTGTTTAAATATTTTAGTAGCAAATTCTAATGTATCAGAAATATAACTATTCCATAGACTGATTAAAAAGGTAACTTTTCAGAAATACATGTTATTTAAAACAAGATCTTACCTACTTCTACTATTGTTAGAATAAAATAATTAAAATATACATAAAAACAATTTTAATAAATAAAACTTTTACTGTGCTACGTCATTTAAAATTTGGGATTATTTGTTTCCACGGTCAGCATCCCCTTATAAACACACAGAGCAGAAAAGATAGCTCGGAGGAGATAGGTAGCAGGCAGTTAATGATGAGAAATTATTTGCTTGAAAGAGTAGCCATGGCTAGAGACAAAAATCTTGGACTCATCTAAATAGAGAGGGAAGTAAAAAACATGTGAACAGTTTGTAAAGCAAAGACAGAATAGAAACTATCAGAGGACTCAGGAGATATCCTTGGGAATGCCTGGAAAATATCCAGCCATAAATGCCTCCATTTCTCACATTACATGGCTGGATACCTTATGGACAGTCCTTTTATTTCCAGAATGAAATAGGAGATGCTAGAGAAAGAGAAAGAGCAAGAGCAAGGCTTCTCAGAGATGAAGAAGAGCATGCAATGCCTTGGAGGGATAGGATGATTAAAGGGAAGATAGCAGATGTCCAGGAGGATGAGGACAAAAAAAGGACAAAAAAAAATGTGGTAATCAGGCTACTGGGGACCTTCAAGAAAATACTGCATCTGCAAAAGTAAAGGGAACAGAAATAGCAAATATCTGTGTTTAGAATATTACCAGGCAGTATAATTACAATACAATTCCATCATGCAAATATTCTGAAACGTATTCAGTAAAATACTTTATGTGTGATGTCAGTCTGAAGTGTTAAACTCTCATATATTCCACCTTTAACCTTAGTTTAAAATAGAGACAGACACATTCAAGAAGAAAAAACACGGACTCCGAAGAGCAGGGCATATAGTAAGAATTAGCAATGCTCCACTATAATTCATGAATGTAGCACTTACTTTTGGATGCATATTATTTTCTTTAACTAAAATTTCTGGTTCAGAAAGAAAATGGATCAGCTCTTTTACTTTCTGCGAAGAACCTTCAGGAAAATCTTCATCTACTAACTTGTTCTCCTCAAAATATGTCATGTCCAAAATAGCCTGGTTATAAAAGAAAACAATTACTTTTAAATTATTTAAACCCAAATAACTCTTATAGTTTAACCTTACATATATAGATGCTTTATTCGACATTTAAATCTTCTAACACATTATTTAAATTTGAAAAGTAGGTAAAATGTCTAGCTATAAACATAATCTTACATGGACTTTGTAAAAAACACAAAGCTATTTTACTGAAATAATAAATTATAACTTCCTTCACTCAAACAAATAAAATGGAGATTTGTTTAATGAAGCACATATAATATTAAGAAAAGTATTATTATATTCTTTGCTACACACACACACATTCTGAACATTTTCCAAATGGATGCTGTATCAAGTTAATGTCATTACCATTAGTTTTATACACTGAATTTTCAAAATTTGTTTTCCCAAATGATAGTCAGCTTTTGGGGGATACGTATCCTGTCACCCAACAAAGGCAGTAAGCACATCAACATTACACAAGTCAAACACTAAGTGTCTAGTATTTGTAAATACAAGACACTCTGTTCAAGCACATTAAAACTGCCCAAACCGGGGAAGCCGGATGGCTCAGTGGGTTAAGCGCTCACTTTGCAGCACTGGGGACCGAGGATCGAATCCCAGCCCCGGCCCATGCGGACCCATATGCTGAACTGGGGAGTTTCCCCAGTTCAGTTCTCTCTCTGTCTTTTTATCTCTCTCTCTCTCTCTCTCTCTCTCTCTCTCTCTCTCTCTCTCTCTCTCTCTCTCTGTCTCTTTCTCTGTCAAAAACAATAAAAATTAATAAAATAAAATTCTTAAAACTGCCCAAACCTTTTTTATAAATCTATTGTAGTAATAAGTCCAATGAAACTGTGTTCTAATATCAGTCCTTCCACTAATCACCTGACTAATCAAAGGACAAGCTGATTTTGTTTTTGAGGCTCATTTTCTTCATTGGTAAAATAAAGAAATCAACCTAATTGACTTTCAAAGTTCCTTGCTTTGAGGATAAAATGAATTAACATACTTAAGAACATTACCTAGTATACAGCAGTACTTAAATGTTAAGTGTTATGTGTGGAAGGCTTAAGCCAGGTCAGGCATCCCACAGAGAATGACCTGTTGATTCAGAATTTTAAGTAAGGTCAAGGCGGTCTGGGGAATATAAATCTGCATCTTTCCGTCTTTTGCCTTATTCTTAGAAGTTAATTAAAATGCTCAGAACTCTCCATGTGAAAGAAATGAAACAAGTACGGTGCACTCTGCAAAGCAAGCCAGGCAAAATCCTGCCAAAGTACAAAAGCTCTTTGGGGTTGTCATAGTCTCATTCAAATATGATGTTTGAAGGCAGAAACCATCATTATGCTCCTCCTAACTGAAAGCACAGTGCCAGGCTTATAAATGCTGTATATATGCACATTGAAAGCTTAACTTAACTTTCCTTTACTTTCTATAACCACTTAATCTTTAGTATCCCTTAGTGATCAAATAAGGGCATATGAAGCATTCTGTCAACTATAATGTGCTATATGACTGCTAGTTACTATAATGAAATTATGTTTAATGCTAACTTTCCTCAGCAGTGTTTGAGAAAAGCAAGAAAAAAGGTTTTGTCCATACAGAAACCTGAATATGAGAAAAAAGTAAAAGAAAAAAGGGAAACAGAAAAATCTTATAGATTTGCATGACAATAGCAGGTGGAATCATTGAGAATCCTAAGCAAAGGTGAATTTCTGGGAAAAAAATAATTGGGGCTCTTATAGCATCCTCCATTCCCTGTGAATAACCTTAAGACCTTGGAAATTACACGTATTCCTGTTTTGCTTAATTATCTATAAACGGAAGCAATTCTGATATCTGCAAGATTTTTTTCCCCTGACTTATCAACATATCTAATAAATCTTATATCTTTGCATATTACTTCAAAGTTTCAAGTCTATAGGCTTTATACATAGTTTTTTGAAAAAAATTAAACACTTTAAATAGATTCTAAACTGATTTCATTACACTTAAATTTGAAATCAACCATCTAAATAAGCAATCTGCCCCTGTGACATGTCTGAAACCACATCTATTTCAGTACCTGTGTGTAAACTTCTAGTAAATTTGATGGATTTGAACATTCTTTGTCTTCTCCACACAAGAGTTTCAATTTTTCTAGAGCTGCAGAGGCTCGAATTAAAAAATGATCTGGAAGAGATAAATACATGATTACTTCACATAGTTTCAGTGTTATTTAAACAAGTTATGCATTTGAATTGATTAAGTGAAATGAGAGGCAGCATGATTGTTTACATCTTATGTAAAACAAAAGGAGTATCATAATGCCTAACTCTAGTTAAGCTAATTTACCAAGGAAATTTATTCTGGAAGCTAAACTAAAAACTTTCACTGGTGCCATTTTTTTTAAATGCAGTCTGTATTTTCATATTGCTTCTTTTATGATGTTGACACACTCAAATGTTTAAATAAAAAAATTAAAAAATTTTACACAAATCTACAGGAAGGGCTTCCACTGAAAACTAATAATTTCATAAATGCATTTTGCAAAAATTACTATTAAATCAAATGTCTCATAAAAATGTCAGCGCTCTGAGTAATTATAACTTTAACATGTTTATGTATTTATGTATGAAAATAGCAATTACAATTAAAATTACAAAATGCATCTGGGAGGTTTTTTGTTTCTTTTTCTTAAACAGCTGGATATGGGACAAATTAACTCATCCCTTCAAAACCTGGCAGAACTAGAACTAAATACTACTGATATGCCCGCCCCCTCAACTACATTGTCTTGATTTCTTCCCTTTCTTCAATATCATATTCCCCTTGCTGCCATGGTTGCACCTCTTCTTATGGATTTTTCCTCCCCAACTACAAAGTAGCCACAGCAAGGTACTATATCCACCCTTTTGCATTACCCTATGTAATCAAATTTATATATATGCCCACCATCAAGACACTAAAGTTCATGAGTTTGCCCCTCTGTGCTTCTTCCCTCCTGAAATATACATTCTTTCCTCCTCATTGGCCAATGGACAGAAAATGTAGCACTTGGTGGAGGCCCATCTGATCCACCCTCAGCAGTTACACAGATAAACTGTCCAGTGTTGAAGTGAAAGCACGCGACAGCTTAAGTTATGTCTGTTGGCAATCATATCATGACCTTATGTTTTCCAAGGTGAGGCCTAGCCCATAGCTAGACAAGATTCTGATTGCTGCAGGTCCACTATTCACCTGAATTAATACTTCTTTAGCACTGCCCTTCCATCTCTCCTCAGCCTGGAAGTATCATCTGTATAACCCAGAAAAAAAGATTCTGTAGTGATCTGAAATTGTGTGAAACATGGCACTCCTATGTGCTTCTTTAGAGAATGCATTGACATTTTCTAATTAATTTGTAGGATTATTTTAAAGATTTATTTTTATTGTTTTTGACAGAGAGAGAGAGAGATACAGAGACAGAGAGAAGGGAGAGGGCCCAGAACAGTCTCCATAGTTGTACATCATTGGTTTTTCCAAGTAGTTTCATGCCACAGGTGGGTGCGGGGCTGCACAGGGAAGGAACTCGGCCAGGGTCTCACCCCGGTGAGAACCAAACTGGGGGCACTTCCCCAGTTCAGCATATGGATCCACACAGGCCGGGCTGGGATTTGATCCTCGGTCCCTGGGGCTGCAAAGTGAGTGCTTAACCCACTGAGCCATCCGGGCTTCCCCAGATTATTTTAAAAGTAAAGACTTGCACTGAATTTACTAAACCATTGCTAAAGGAGTATCTCACATAACTCACGACATAATTACTAGGGTGAGGAAGCAATAACTGACATTTTAGAAAATTTTAATGAAATGCAGTATATTACTAGAACCATTCAGTCAAAGTAATGACTGGCAAGATAAAAGTGGTTTTTACATGATCCCTGAAAAAAGTTAATTTCATGGCATACTTCCATATAGTAAACATACTGTGCATGTACAATGAGAAATAAATGAACAATAAAATGTGAGAAACGAAAAGGAGAGCATTCTTAGATGGAATAATGTCTGGCTATATCTGATCTAATTTGAAGACAACAGGAACTATCAATTCTTATAACCTAGTATATATAGTTGTTACATTACTGGACAAACTTTAAATGTATATTATTTGTGTTGTGTGGAGAAAGAATGCCAAGTTCAGTTCAAATACATGCAATCACATCTTAATTAAACTTCATAAGAAAATCATGTTAGTAATACTAATAACTCATCATATAAACCAGTATTATTTTAACTTTAGTAAATTTTTAGAGTCATAAAGCTTCCAAACATGAATATATACCACACAGCTTTTATTTTCAGCCTTCATTTTAGACTGGATTAAATAACTCTTCCATGGGAAAACTGGAACGACTTTTGGGTTCAATGATAAGTGAACAAAAAATATTCTCTGATTTCTTTACACTGGTTCAAATGGAGCTGGAATGGGGATGGCGATCATTGAATAGCTTATTTAGAAGTAACTTAGATACACTTCCAAGTAATAGCTGCTACAGCCAATGAATTATTCATGTGAATCCTGGGATTCACTTACCACAAACCAAAAAAGAAGTCGGCTTCTGGGTGTTCTGTGGATTTTGAAGAGCATACTCCTTAGAAAAGATAATTCAGCAAATAATCTTCACTAGAACTAGAGACATTTCACAGTAGACCCTATTGGATAAATGCAGCAATCATTCAATCCCTTGGGTAAACGTCCCACTACTATTTTCCTGAGTCTGAGGCCAATGAGTCCGTCCACAATAATTTTAACACCGATCTGTAGTCAAGAAGACTGAAAACTGAAAAAGAAGTAATGTAAAACTTATAGTCAGCTAGAAAGTAATGAAAGATAATTAAATTTAAAATCAGAAGTCGAAGTAATTCACTAAGCCAGTTTTTCTTAAGGAAACAGCTTAGACACTTCCAAAAAAAGTGTTCTTTTAATCCTGGCAGAGCCCTTGTGAGAATTTTGGTCATGTATGTGAAAGAATCATCTGAATCAGAGATGTCCCATCTTTTGGCTTCCCTGGGCCACATTGGAAGAATTGTCTTGGGCCACACATAAAATACACTAACACTAATGACAGCTGATGAGCTAAAAAAATTGCAAAAAAATTTTCAATGTTTTAAGAAAGCTTATGAATTTGCGTTGGGCTGCATTCAAAGCGTTGTTTACCGCTGAGTTTAGAATCCAAAACGCAAGACAGAAATTTACAAAGGAGAAAAAAAAAAAAAGGTATTATACTCGCCTAGCTATTTTTATTGCACGCAAGACAATCATTGCTACTTATTTGCGTGCTATCATTCAGCTTTAACCACTCATTTACGCTTTCGTGTGTACTCAGATATTGCCCTTTCCTAATCTCTACCAAGACAGTCAAAGGAAAACAGCTCTGATTTGACTTGAGATGTAAGCAGTGTTCATCGGATATGAAAAATGCGGTATCGACGCAAAAGCCTTGGCTTCAGGCAACGTTAAGTTCTTGGAGGTGGACAAGTGACGGTGCAACGGGGGTCAGAAGCGCAGCACCTTTGGTAGCTCTGGCACGGGACACACACGAACCACAGGCCGCAGCCTCCAGCCCCTCCGGCTGGAGAGCGCCCGCTCCGAACCACAGTCGGCCCTCCCGCCTTCCCCTCCCCAACGCCCTCACCGTCTTCGCCGGCGGCTTCGCTAAGTTGCTGTATGTGGGCCTGAGCTAGGTCCCCGAGCTCTTCCACTCGCCTCACCACACTGGAACCTGAGGCCGCCATGGCCACAACAAGCGGGCGCGCCCCAACCACGTGACAGCTCCGGTGCGTGATCACCTGATGCCCGGCGCGGGCGGGGCTTGGCGGGCGGGACCTGCTTGGTTGTTGGGTGGGGACCGCAGCTCCGGAGGAGGGCAGGTCCTGGCGTGCAAAGGTCGTTTCTGTTATTTTTCTTCTAGGACTTCCTCTCCCTCCCAGAATCCTGATCAACAAGGAGACTTTAGGGCTGGTGTGACGTCAGGACACGCCTCTCGCCCGCCCCTCCTTTAAACCAATCGAAAGCCTTCTGTGCCCCCACGCTGGCTCAATGGGAAGTCAGCACGCTCTGCGAGGTAGTGGGGGGACGGGGTGGGAGGCTGGGTCCCTCTCCCTCTCTGTCCCGGGCTGCAGCTGTAGTCAGTAGAGTCGCCAGAAAGGTCCTGAAAAAGGAGTCACTTTTGGTCTTACAGTGAGGAGGTTGCTTAATTATAATCTCTTGGTCAGAAGTGGAAAGCCTGCCGGCCCCTTGTAGGCCACCCGTGACCAAGAGGTAATTGGGCATATGAGTGGGGAGCTCCAAACATTAGTGGGAGTTCTCAGTCTACGTGGTTGTCACTTTTATAAATCTTCATTTTAGCAGCTGTTTTATTTCTGATCTGCTTTGGCTAGCTCACATTTAACGTACCTTAAGCGCCTCGCGTCCAATAATACCAAAATTTTGAGTTTACGAAAATTTATAATGTTACACATCTCGAGACAGCCTTAAAGCGCTCATTGTGTGCGAAGTTTATCCTCTCAACTGTGAGTTTCTGAGCATTTAGTCAACGGGTCCAGCTTCTACTTTGCATTCCCTGTTTTGTTCTTTTTCCGTTGGTCAAACAAATCTTTAACCGGGTGTTTTCGTTTTTAGATTTGAAACGGTACACTAAATAAAAATCTCCACCCTGTCTTATTTCCATGGAAGGTAGTTTTTTTATTTAAAAGGAACCACTAAAAATAGGGAAATAGTGCGCTGTGATTTATCAGTGGTTGACGACAGTGGCTTTCTAACACCTTTGTAACACCTGTTTCTTCCTCCTTCATTTCACCCTAAGTATGTAGGGCAGAAATGCTGTATTAATTCTGTGTCCTTAGTGCCTCCTAAAGTGCCTGACACATAATAAGTACTCAGAAAATGTTTATTAATTGAACAAAAATCCCATATTACCTTGTCAATATATCACTCTTTTTTTAAAATATTTATTTTAACACAGAGAGAGAGAGAGAGAGAAATACAGAGACAGAGAGAAAACTGAACTGGGGAGCCCCCAGTTCAGCATATGGTTCCGCACGGGCTGGGGCCGGGATTCGATCCCCGGTCGCCAGCGCTGCAAAGTGAGCGCCTAACCCACTGAGCCATCCCAGCCTCCCCTATATCACTCTTTAATCAGGAAGCTTAAGGCCAGGAAAGTTGCGTTATATGATCTATGTGGGTTAAAGAATCAAAATTCTAATAATCACTTGACATTTCAAAATGCCAAACCTCACTGTGTATATTTTAAGTAAAATTTATAATTCCCAAGATTCATTAAACAACCATGGACTTTCAGCAGGAAACATAGTTGACATTGTGCATTATTGCTCAATTATGCATGTCTTCAGAGAGAGTTGGAAAGCATGAGCACCTGTAGTACCGTGCCTCATTTCCAGATGAAGAAACTTGACAGAATGCTATGATTAACACCAAACCCTAGAATACATGATTCTGCAATGTCTTCCAAGATCGTGCTGCAGTAACCACCTGTAGAAGACTATCTCACCATAGATACAGATAACAGCCAGCCCTCACCGATGCACACTAAAGTGCTTAAAGCCAGAGAAGCCCTGTCCTAGAACAGAAGATATATGAGTAATTTTATCTAATTTTATAGTTATCTTTACTTTAGGAAACCTAGATGAAAAGAAAAAATAATTTTACATTTTAAAAGCTCAGAAATTAATAATACAAAGTTACCAAAAATTATCTTCCAAAACAAATAATTAATTTCATATGTACCATTTTCTTCCCCACAGTTATAGAACGGATAAAATCTAATTTGCTAATATGAAATTAATTTATTGGGATATTTATAGAAAACAAAATATTTTTTAAAATAAAATTTTTGATTGTCTCTGAAACACTAGTACTTAATGTACCATTCTTTTGGAAACTTCCTTTATTGCTTTATATTTTTTGTGTGGATCTTATCTTCTCATATAAATTTGTCAACCCCCTGTGAACAGGGATTGAATTTGATTTTGTTTTTTTGTTTTTGTTTTTTTAGTTGCCACCAGCAACTTACATATAATAAGTCCTCACTATAGATTTACTCCCCTTTTGATTTAATGACCCGTTGTTGGGTCAGGCACTATGATAGGCACTTGGATTATATAGCACTAAATAAATATAATCACTGCCCTCCTAGAGCCAGTTATCTAATGGGGAAGACAGAAACATAATAATCACACAAATGAATGGGTAATTTTAAAATGATGGAAGATGCTATGAATGAAAAGGAAAGGGAGATGATTTGAGGTATCAGAGAAGACTTCTCTGAAGAAATGATATTAACACTGAAAGGATGAATAAAATTAACCAGCTATGAAGTAGGGGTGTGTCAGTGTAGGGTTCCAATCAGGAGATAAACCACATGGTAATTTGAACAGGGAAAATTTGATATAAATTACTAACTAAAATGGGATTGGAGCTACAATGGACTAAACTAGTAAGAAGTAGCAATAGGGGAATAGCAGAGATAAGAAATAACCCTGGGATAGAGATCCAGACCTTGTTGGAAAGCTCATGATTATGGGTAGCTGGCTGGCAGGGGAAGTGATTATAGTCCACTGCAATGGAACTTGCTAGAACTCCACCTTCTGGAACCAGAAATTGCCCACTAGGATGCTGAGGAAAGCTGTTCATGGCAACATGTCTCACAGGAGGCACTCTGTTACAAAACTCCCTGGGCCAGGGAGTGCCAGGGAAGCTGCATGTATGGCAGGAACTTGATGCCAAAGAAGCAATCCATGCTGTAGGAGCCAGTCATGTCTCTCTAGCTCCCTCTACTGACAAAACTAAACATTGTGTCTACTGAAAAAGGAAAAATGTGTGTAAAAGACCCAGATATATTTTCACAAAACAGGCAAAAAGCAGGTAAGTTCGGAGGTGAAAGGCAAACTGTAACCAGCACAAGTGGAGAAGAACATATCAGACCCAGCGAATAGCATATGCAAACACTGAGTTTGGGGAGAGGTTGGCAATTTGGAAGAATGAAAGAAGGTCAAAGGCTGTTGATACGAGGGGGGAAAGTAGAGCAAAGTGAAGCTGAAGAGCACATACTGAGGTTATCTTCTGAGGTGGATGCCTCATTCACAACCATGGAAATGGACCACAAATCTTGATGTGAGTCCCAACTTGCCATGGTTGTATTAACCATTTCTGTCTTCTGGCCATGGCTAATTCATTTTTGGCTACGGTACTCGGTTTTTTTTTTTTTGGTTTTTTTTTTATTT
>PVKE010050469.1:0-10942 GCA_004027555.1 Craseonycteris thonglongyai
ATGCATGGGTGATGTGATGTGGACTTGTACATCGGGAAACTATCTAATTGTTACCAACCAATGTCACCCCATTAAATTTAACAATAAAATATAATAATTAAAATTTAAAAAAAAAGATCGAGAACAAAACAAGGCTGCCCACTTTTGCCACTTTTAGTCAATGTAGTACAGAAAGTCTTAGCCACAGCTATCAGACAAGAAAAAAAAAAAGAACATTTCTGGTCAAGATGGTAGAGTAGGTCAATGCTGTGATCACCTCCTCTCAAGACCACACCAATTACAACAAAACTACAGAAGAACCATTACTGAGAATCACCCAAAGTTTAGCTGAGCTGAAGCCCTACAACTATGAACATACAGAAGAAGCCACCTCAAGACTGGGTAGGAGAGGCAGAGACATTCAACAGTCTGGCCTCACACCTGTGTGTGACCCTTAGAAACTGAAAAGGATATCTTAGCTGTGGAGGATCCTTATAGAAGAGCAAGGGGCTTCATCCCCACACCAGGTTCCCCAGCCCAGGGCTTCAGTGCTTTGAAGAGAAGTTTCCATAACTCCTGGCTATGAAAACCAGCAAAGATTGTGGCTGAGTGAGCAGGAGAGTGGCTGCAGTCCCAGGTGCTCTTCTTAACAGGCCATGTACAGACTTACTCATTGATGGACTCACTCGTTCTGAGCTCCAGCACTGGGGCAGCAGCTCAAAAGACTCCAGGGACATATGGAGAGGAACTAAATTCTCCAACTTTAGGGTGCTGGCTGTAAGGGCAGTTTTCTCCCAGAAGAAGGAGCTGGTGGAAGCCATTGTTTCTTTGTTTAGCCCTCTTGTCTCCCTGCATGCAGAGGTAGGCAGGTGCCATATCTGAGTCTCCATCAAACTGGCTATCAACTTTCATCAGCCCCACCCTAGTAATTCACTGAGGCTCCACCCCTCCCAACTTCCAGGCATATCCAAGCTGCTTCCAGTGGTTTTTCTATATAAACAACCTGTTTTAGCTCATGCTGAGGAATTACATAAAATCTCTCAAATGTTCACAAAACCCAAACAAGCAGGATATGGCTTCAGCATGTCCCATACCTCTGGCTGAGCAGCTCTGAGCCTGGCACTGGTAACAGACAGCCTCAGTTCACGTCTTGGCTTATCAAGGCACCTCCAATCTCAGTGCAGGTGGTAGCCATCTGTGGATTGTTTTGTGGCTCATTCCAGGTGACCAAGGGAAGGGAGCATGCTATGGCTAAACTTGTCCTGCAGCAGGTCCACTCCTGGGAGGACCCAGGGCTGACACACCTGGTGGCTAGCTTCAGACCAAGCAGGAGCATCACCAGGATGTCTCTAAGACATACACACCCAAAGGGCAGACTAGGCAGGCATCAGAGTTCCACAAAAGCAAATCCTGCTCTGTAGGATCACCTCCTTTAGTCCCCACATCCAATCAGCCTGAAGGTCAAACACTCCCATGAAATACAAACAGCAACAAAGACTCAACTCCAACGGGAGAAACACGAAACCACACAGGGGACACACTTGGAGCACTCTGCTCTGGTGAACAGGAAGACTGCATCATTGGGTCCCACAGAATACTTCCTACATAAGGCCAGTCCACTAAGACTGAGAAGCATAGCAGTTCTACCTAATACAAAGAAACAAACAGAGGGAGGAATCCAAAATGGGAAAACAAAAATATTTCCTAAATAAAAGGAACAGAACAGAGCTCCAGAGAAAGAACTAAACAAAATGGAGATAAACAATATACCAGAAGCAGAGTTCCAAACACTGATTATAGGAATTGCTCAATTTTCTCATGGAGAATTTTGACAAAGAGATAAGAAACATGAAAATAGAGATAGGAAACATAAAAATGAACCAGTCGAGAATAAAAAATTCAACTGAAATGAGGAATACATTAGAGGAAATCCACAGTAGATTACAAAAAGCAGAGGATCAAAACAGCAATTTAGAAGATAAGGTAGCAGAAAACACCCAATCAAAACAAAACAAAACAAAAAGAATACAAAAAAAAAAACAAACCAATCCAAACAAACAAGGATAGTTTAAGGGAACTTTGGAATGGCATTAAGTGCAGTCATGTCATAGGGGTATCAGAAAATGAGAAGAAAAAGCAAGAAACTGAAAATGTATTGAAAGAAATAATGACTGAAAACTTCTCTAACTTGGTGAAGAAAACAAATATACAAGCCTGGAAAGTGAAAAGAGTCCCAAACAAGATGAATTCACAAAGACCCACACAAAGACACATCATAATGAAAATGCCAACGGTTAATGACAAAGAGGATCTTAAAAGCAGCAAGAGAAAAGCAGTTGCCTACAAGGGAGCTCCCATGAGACTGTCAACTGATTTCTCAACAGAAACTTGGCAGGTCAGAGGTAAATGGCACAAAATATTCAAAGTGATGAAAAGTAAGGACCTACAACCAAGCTTACTCTACCCAGTAAAGCTATTATTTAGAATTGAAAGACAGAGAAAGAACTTACCAGCCAAGAAAAAGCTGAAGGAGTTTATCAGCACTAAATCAGTACTACAAGAAATGTAATACTGGTTAGAGGGACTTCTTTAAGATGAAAAGAAAAAATATGAATAACAAAGTGGCAATAACTATATATTGATCAACAATTACTTCCAATTTAAATGGATTAAATATTCCAATCAAAAGATAAGGTGACTAAACTAATAATAATACAAAACCTTGACATTAAGCTGCCTACAAGAGACTCACTTTAGGGATGCCAGGATAGTTCAACAGCGCTTGCCTTGCAACCATGAGATCTGGGGATCAAATCCCTACTCTAGCTCATGCAAACCCATATGCTGAACTGTGGCACAACTGGTAACTGCCAGGATGGGGCAAATGTTCTTGCCTCCCATATGGAAGGCCCCCAGTTCAGTTCCTGCCCCCCACAGCCCCACATCCACCTGTGTGGAATGAAACTATGTCAAAAAACAAATGATGTACAACTATAGGGACTGCTCTGGGCCCTCCCCACTTCTTTCTGTCTCTCTTCCTCACAACTTCTCTCAAAACAACAAAATAAATATTTTTAAAAAAGAGAGAGAGATTCATTTTAGATTGAAAGGCACACACAGACTCAAAATAGAGATAGAAACAAGATATTTCATGAAGAAAAAATAAAAGCTGTGACAGCAATACTTATACCAGACAAAGTAGACTTTAAACAAAGCTATAATAAGAGACAAAGAAGGATCAAGTAATCTCACTTCTGAATATTTATTAAAAAAAAAAAAAAAGCCAAAGTGCTACTTTGAGGGAATGAATGAATTCATATGTTCATTGCAATATTGTTAATAATGGCCAAGATGTGGAGACAGCCTGAGTCTCCATCAATGGATGAATGGATAAAGACTAGCCTGTACATTTATACAATGGAATATGGCTGGGCCATGGATGGGCATGGGTTCTTGCCATCTTTGGCAGCATGAATGGACCTGAAGGGTATTGTGCTGAGTGGAATATGTCAGACAGGCAAAGAAAGATATAATATCCTTTTACTTAAATGTGGACTCTAAAGAACAAACTAAACGAACAAAACAAACACACTCGTATATACAGAGAACATTTTGATGGTTACCATATGGAGTAGTTTGGGAGTGAGTGAAAAAGGTGAAGACATTAAGTACAAATTAGTTGTTACACCTTAGTCATGGAAATTTAAAGTAAAGCATAAAGAATATAGTTAATAATATGGTAAGATGTAAAACTCATTATTTGCAGATGACAGATACTATATAGAGAGAACTCAAAGATTACACACACAAAAAATAATGAAAAATGAATTTAGTAAAGTAGCAGGATACAAAATTAGTATTAAAAAATCAGTTGCATTTTTGTACACCAATAACAAACTAACACAGAAGTTTAAAAACAATCCCATTTATAATTGTATTAAAAAAATTATAAAATACTTAGGAATAAACTTAGGATGTAAAAGACCTGTAGTCAGAAAATTATAAGACATTGAAGAGAGAAATTAAAAAGGTACAAATAAATGGAAACATATAACAAGCTTATGGATAGAAGGAATTAATATAACTAAAATGTCTATAGTACCCCAAACAGTCTATAGATTCAATACAATCCATATCAAAATACCAATGGCATTTTTCACAAAAACTAGAAAAAATAATACTAAAGCTTATACAGAACCAGAGAAGAGCCCAAATAGCCACACCAATCTGAAAAAGAAAAACAAAGCTGGAGGTATCATGCTATATCAAATTATACTGCAAGTCAATAGTAATCAAAACAGCCAGTATTGGAAGAAAAACACACACACACAGGCCAATGGAACAGAATAGAAAGCCCAGAAATAAAGCCATGTCAATTTGATCACTTAATCTATGACAAAAACAAAAAAAACAAGACTTTACATTGAGGTTAAGGTAATCTATTCATTAAATGGTGCTGGAAAAACTGGACAAATACATGCCAAAAAAAAAAAAAAATGAAACTAGACCACCTACTTACATCATAATACAAGAATAAACCCAAAGTGGATTAAAGACTCAAGACCATAAAATTCCTACAAGAAAATATAGGCAGTAAACTCTCAGACATTACCATTAGTAATATTTTTACTGATATATATCCTTGGGTAAGAGAAACGAAAGAAAAAATAAACAAATGGGACTACATCAAACTTTAAAAAATTTTTTCACAGCAAAGGAAACCATCAACAAAACAAAAAGACATCCTACTGAATGGGAGAAGATATTTGCCAATAATAAATCTGATAAGGGGTTAATATTCAATATTTATTTTAAAAAACCACACACCATACAATTCAACAGCAACAGCAAAAATCAATTAAAAAATGGGCAGAGGACCTCAATAAACATACAGATGTCCAATAGACAAATGAAAAGATGCTCAACATCACTAATCATCAGAGAAATGCAAATCAAAGCCACAATGAGATACCACCTCACTCCTGTCAGAATGGCGATGGTCAGTAAATCAACAAACGACAAATTTTAGTGAAAGTGTGGAGAAAAGGGAACCCTTGTGCACTGTTGGTGGGATTGTAAATTGGTGCAGCGACTATGGAAAACAGTGTGGAGGTACCTCAAAAAATTAAAAATAGAACTACCTTATGACCCAGCAATTCCACTTCTGGGTATTTTTCCAAAGAAATCCAAAACACTGATTTGAAAAAATAAGTTCATTTCTATATTTACTGCATGAAAAACAACTGAAATGCCCATCAATAGATGATTGGATAAAGAAATTGTGGTACATATATACAATAGAGCAGGGGTGTCAAACTCAATTAAAACACGAGCCATTTGGTGCAACAGGCAACATTCACGCGGGCCATATCACATTTACAAATGTCACTGGAACTGAGTCAGCGCGTTTATACACGCCCACAGGCCCCCAGGAAAGGCACTGGGCCAGTGTATACTCGTCTTCAGTAGTTAAAGGGTTAACGAGGGAATTGTGTGTACAGTATTGCCTCCATCTCCCCTAAGCGCTATTTTCTTCATAACAATTTTTTCTATTTTCATTTTATTTCAGAGCATCGTGCACCACAAAAAATTACCTCGGGGGTCGCATGCGGCCCGCGGGCCGCCAGCTTGACACCCCTGCAATAGAGCATTACTCTGTCATTAAAAAAAAGAATGAAATCTTACCATTTGCAAAAACATGGATGGGCCTAGAGGATATCATACGGAATTAAATAAATCAAACTGAGAAAGATAGATGCTATATAATCTCACCTATATGTTGAATCTAAAAAAACAATAAAAGACCAGAAATAGACTCATAGATACAGGGAACAAACTGATGGTTGCTAGATGGACGGGGGTAGGAGGGATGGGTGAGAAAGGTGAAGGGATTAGAAGATACAAATTTTTAGTCATAAAATAGTCACAAGGATGTGAACTGCAGTGTGGGGAATATAGTCCATACTGTTGTAGGGGATGCTGGGATGGCTCAGCCAGTAGAGGAACTCCATTGCAGCCCCAGGTCCAAGGATCGAGTTCCAGCCCCTGCCCATGTGGACCCATATGCTGAACTGGGGTGTGCTTCCCATGTAAGAGGCCCCAGTTTGGTTTCTGCTGAAGCAAGCTTCCCATGTGGGGGCCCCTGTTAGACTCCCACCCTCATGGGGGCGTGCCTCCCACACAGAAGTCCCTGGTTTTTGCCTTGTGCAGCCCCCACCCACCTGTGTGGAATGAAACTACGTCAAAAACTGATGATGTTCAACTATGGAGACTGCTCTGGGCCCTCCCCCTTCTTTCTGTCTTTCTCTGTCTCTCTTGCTCTGTCAAAAACAGTAAAATAAATCTTCAAAATAATAATAATAATAATGTAAAAAGCTATGAATGGTGTCAGATGGGTGCTGGACTGATCGGGAGATCACTTCATAAATTATATAAAAGCCTAACCACCGTGCTATATACCTGAAACTAATATAAATAATAATGATTGTCAACTATAATTTAACATACACACACACACACACACACACACAGTCACAGGATGTAGAGAACAGCATAGGGAATATAGTCAGTAGTATTATAATAGCTATGTAAGGTGTTAGTTGGGTAGTAGACTTGTTGGGGAGTGTAAATGTCTAATCATTATGTTGTTTGTACACCTAAAACTAATTAAACATAAATAAATTAAATTAATAGTCAAACTTAAACAAAATGATTCTCAAATAGGTATTTGTAATAAAATGACTATACATCCTTAAAATGCCAGTAATTGCTTTTTTTTCTTCCTTTCTTACTTTTTAAAGACTCAATGTATCATAGGCGTTATTCCATGTTAAGTTTTACCCACATTATTGTTCTTACTGGCGAATGGCTGCAAGTGTTCCATTGTTTGTCTAAACCATAATATACGAATTTCCTATTTTGGGATTTTTAAGTTAGTTCATGTGTAGCATGTTGTATACATTTTATACATGCATTAAATTACATATACAATTATGTAATAGTGCTCTTAAATAAATAATTTTCACTGTATATCTCTGCTCATTTGACTGGAAACTTATCTCACTTTCTATTTTGCCAGAGGTACTCCCTCTCCCATTTCTACATCTTTTATTCTAAACTCCTGAAATCAACCTAATAAAAATTAGAAGCATACCAGATCATCTACATGAAATAGTGAAGGAATTAGAGATTTGTTTATTTGCTTGCTTCCTTGTTTGCTTACTTATGTGTTCATTTATTTTGCTAGATTTGTGAAAAACAAAATTCACTAGATTTTAAATCTAGATTTTGCATTATGTTTTCAGAGACAAACAAGAAGTTTTTTTCTCAGATGAGTTTTTAAAAAGCCACATTATTTTTGCATGCAGTGACATATTTTAGGTTATTAAATATAATGAACTATGCACCGTGAGAAAACCCCGGATCAAAAACAATAATAATAATAATCTGTCAAAGAAGAAGAAATGTCTGCAGATTGCTGAGAATTGGGTCTGATAAGTGAGACCTGCCAAGTCCTTATTTCATGAATAGCAGAAAATCTTATCGTGTATCGAAGATGTCCCTCAAGGCTAGGTGGGAAGAGATGGTGTCCCTAGTGATCAACAAATGCGTTCTTCCAATTTGGGGCACCTGCGGTTAATCGCCTTTTTTGTCTCAGGGACAGCTTGTTCTGGTTCCTCCCCCGAAATGTATCATCCTCTCAAATACATCTCAGTATAAATAATAGAATAATTGTTCAAATGAACAAATGTACTTCTCTGCATTCAAGTGGTTGCCATGGCAATGAGTGAACCACCAGTGTACATTTCCTGTGAGCCAGCCACTCAGTGAAGGACTCGTCTGCATCTCTTAACCAGGGGCTGCCTCTGCAGCTGAGCTCATGAAGCCCTATTTTCGTGTAGCCAGAGGACACTCGAACCTATCAAAGAACTGCCCACCTTCTAAATCACAGATCTCTCAACTTCTCTCTGTAATCCCACTCAAACTGCACACTCAGTCAGTGTGCTAATGAAGTCAGCAGAGACGTGATTCATATGCCAGCCCTAAGTGCTTATTAGAAATATTGGTACTAATGAACTAAGATAATTTATTTGAAACATGCACTTAAAATCACTCTTTTTTTCTGGTTTTAGATTAGTGAACTATTTTCCCCTTAAGCAACAGAGGAAGCTCTCCCTCTAATTCTCATAATCTGTTATATATTTTAAGGCCAGTTTCATATTCTACCTTTATGTTCTTGGTTCTTCCTCTTTTTTCTCCCCTTCTTTGAATTCCTCTTCTTTCTAAGGCTTTGCTTCCACATAAGCAGTTAAAGTCCAGAATATATTAAGGAAATCATTGTTATCAGTATTTATAATTTGGATAATAGCCTTAAAAAAAAAAACCAATAGAGGCAAGAGCTTGAGGATAGGGAGAGTGAGAAGGCCAATGCCAAACACACTGGATTTGGGGGTTATTTATTTATTTTATTGTTAAATTTAATAGGGTGACATTGGTTAACAAAAGTTACATAGGTTCCAGGCATACATCTCTACAGTACTTCATCTGTGTCACAGTATGTGTTCACCACTCAGAGTCAGTTCTCTTTCTATCACCGTATTTTTAGCTCCCCCAACCCCCTTTACCCTCAGGTAACCACTAAACTATTGACTATATCCATGAGGTTCTGCTTCTTTATTGCTTTCAGTTTTATATCCATCTATGAGTGAATATGATTCTTAGCTTTTTCTTTCTGGCTTGTTTTGCTTAGCATGATAATCTCAGGTTCCATTCATGTTGTTTCAAATGGCAGGATTTCATCTTTCTTTTTTAATGCTGAGTAATATTCTATTGTATATATGTATCACAGCTTTTTTTATCCAGTCACCAAAGCAATATACAGATTTAACACAATTACCATCAAAATCTCAGAGACATTCTTTCAAGAAATAGATTTTTAAAATCATCAAATTCGGAAGCTGGGATGGCTCAGTGGGTTAAGCACTCACTTTGCAGCAGCAGGAACCAAGGATCAAATCTCAGCCCTGGCCCATGTGGGCCCATGTGCTGAACTGGGGAGTACCCCCAGTTCGGTTCTCACTGGGGTGAAGACCCTGGCCCAGTTCCTGCCCTGTGCAGCACCGCGCCCACCTGTGAAATGAAACTATATGGAAAAACCAATGATGTGCAAATATGGAGACTGTTCTGGGCTGTTCTGGGCCCTCCCCCTTCTCTCTGTCTCTGTCTCTTTGTATCTTTCTCTCTCTGTCAAAAACAATAAAAATAATTTTAAAAATCATCAAATTCATAGGAAACAAAAAAAGAACCCAGATGACCAGAACAATGCTAAGAAAAAAGAATAAAGTTGGAGGTCACACTCCATGATTTCAATCTATACTATAAAGCCTCAAAAATCAAATCAGCTTGGGTTATGTTTCATAACCACAAAGGGGAATGTATGCATACAAGGAGGGGTGGTCAAGAAATTTGCAGGGGAAGAAAGGTTAAAAAAAAACTATTTATTATTTCACCTTTTCAATATATCTCCCCTTAACTCTGAAATACTTCTCAGATCTTTAATTAGTTTATTTATATCTCAAAAAAAGTTCTGTTTTTGCCCTCAAAATTGCAGCTTTAACCTTTTTGTCATCTGTAAATTCCTTCCCTCATAGCTGTTTTTTCATATTTGGGAACAAATAATAACCAGGCAGAGCCAGGTCTGGACTATAGAGAGTGTGGTTTAACGTTTGGAAGCCATGGTCATAAAGAGTAGCCAACACAACATTGCTCTTGTGCACAGGCGCATTGTTGTGATAAAGGAGCAGCCCTTTGGTCCATTTTCCTGTTCTTTTCTCCTTCACAGATTCTTTTAACTATTTCAGCAGACTGGAATAGTGCTCTCCAGTTATTGTGACACCCTTAGCATTACAATCCATCAGCAGGACATCCTCCATATCCCAAATAACTGTAGCCCTGATCTTCTCAGCTGATTGTGACACTTGAACTTCTTAGGGGGTGGCATGCCCTTTTCATGTCACTGTGTGGACTCCTGGCTCATCATAATGAACCCAAGTTTCATCTCCAGTGACAATCCAGTTTAAAACTTCACCTTTGTTATCTCTGCAGAGGTATAAAAACTGTGGTGAACACTCGACACACTGCTGTTTTTGAAGCGGTATGAGTATCCTCGGCCCCCATCTTGCACTGACTCTTGACATCCTTAGATGCTGATAGAGAACATTCAAAATGATTGTAGGTGATACTCTAACCATTTCTGCAAGCTGCTTTTTATTCAATCTGGCATCTTCCACTACAAGTTTTCAACTTTTTTGACAATGTCTGAGGAAGTGACCTCAACAGGGCACCCTGGGCAGAGGTCATCTTCAATCGGCTCTCTGCCTCTCTTGACAAGGCTGTGCCGCTTGTAAACCATGGAGTTCCCAGGGCAACAGTCCCCAAAAACCTCTAACATCTCTTCCAAAATGGTTTGAGGTATGTTCCCCTGTTTTGTGAGGAACTTAATCATGGCACAAAATTCAATTTTATCTATACCTGGGGTTTCCTTCACATTTGATGTGCTTCTTTGGTAATATCTGAAAGAACACAGATGCAAGTAAGCTGAAATCTGGCACATGTACTAATAATACATCACACAATCAAGCTGTGTGCACTAGTACTCACACCTCTCTGATAAGCACCCTGTTTCACAAATTTCTTTTCTTTTTTTTTTAATTTATTGTTAAATTTGATGAGGTTACATTGGTTGGTAACAATTAGACAGTTTATAGATGTACAAGTCCACCTCACATCATTCATGCATCGTATTATGTGCCCATCACTCAGTATCAGCTCCCCTTCCATCACCTTATATCTAGTGCCCACTCCCACCTCCCCCCACAACTGTCCCCCCGCTCCTCCCCTCTATCCTGGTAACCACCAAACCATTGAGTGTGTCCATAATGCTGGTGCCCTCTCCCACCTTCCC
>PVKE010050470.1:0-10942 GCA_004027555.1 Craseonycteris thonglongyai
ATCACTAAGAAGATACGACATCACATTTTCCCTCATATAATGCTCTGAGCAAGACATATCACTTATTCTTGCCCAAAATGCATTACCTCAGTGCACTCTTGAGAAAACATCAGACAAACCCAAGTTGAGAGGCATTCTCTAAAATAACTGACCAGTCCTCTTCAAAAGTGTCAAGGTCATAAAAGAAAAGATAAGACAGAGAAACCATAAATTATTGAGGACAGAGAGACCCAACAACAAAAGGTATGGGATCTTGAGTTTGATATCAATTTCCTAGTCTTGATAATTTACTATATTTATATAAGTTGTTAACATTAGCGAAAACTGACCCAAGGGTACACATTTACTCTCTGTGTTATTTTTGTAACTTTTTTCTTTAGGTCTAACATTATTTGAAAATAAAATGTTAAAAAAAAGAACTCAGCATTTTAAAAGTTGGGATTTTACTTTTAATCTGACAGTTGTGATTTGGGCTCTAGTTCTAGCTACTATTGATGCTAACAGATGTGGTGAACATGTCACTTAACATCTCTGCGCTTCCGTAAGCCATTTATTTCTCAAATGTACATTTATAATGTAATTGACTAAGATATCCTGTAATAACTTTTCTACTTTAATATTCTATTGTTCTAGGAAAAACTGAAAAACATGAGAGAAAATTATAATTTCTGTTTCTCTAACAGTCATAGTACTCTGGATATTTTATTCAAGTTATTCAAATTAATATTTTTCAAACAAATCTTGTTTCATTCCTAATTTTTTTACTCTTTTTCTTTATTATTTAATTTTACGGTGAAAAACAAGGCAGCAAAGAGCAGAAAGTACAATTTGGGATCATATATCATTCCATTGTAAACATATTATTGTTCTAAAAGTCTGCATTAATGCTTAGATATATCAATCAGCCTTTCATAAAATGTCAACTATGAAAGGCATAATAGAAGGTTGTGGGAATACAAAAATGAATAAGAAATAGTCCTGCTGTAAGGAGGTGACAATTTAGCCTGAGAGCAGACATGCATTTAAATGAATATTTGTAAGTCAATGTGAAAAGCATTGTGATAGAGATATGTACTATCTTAGAGAGGAACCATCAACTTTGCTTGGGGAGTAAAGGAAGATTTTTCAAAGGAGATGTCAGAATATTGGAGAACCAGCAGATACTTTTCAGGTAGAAAAGAAGGGAAGAATTTTTCATGATGTAGAATAGTATGTGCGAATATATAGAGCAATGAAAAACTGATGAGTTTCATTCCAACTGAAGTATATGCTAAAGCCAAGAGTAGCAAAGGCCTTAAATACTAAGTGGAAATGAAAAGGATTGACAAACATCAGTTACCTAATTATTATCTTTACCACCACGCTCTTTCTTGCTTATCCCATGAGCTTGGCCTTAGCCTTGCAGGCCAAAGGAAGCAAAAGGTTCATTCTAGCTTCTAATGGCAAATTTAATTTATAAACTTTTACAAGGAAAGGATCCTCTATATACAAGACAGTGTATGAATATACATAGGAAACAGTTTTTACCTTGGAGGTATGTAAGCAGGGGAAAAGCACAAGTTATTTTAATAAAATAATAACATTTTTGGAAATAACTTCTCTCTGTATACATCTCCAACCAATCCAGGTATTTCTGTGTAGCACATTAAAGGAGACTTATGAGTAGATTTGGGCAAGACCCTGGGCAGCTATGTGGGTATTCAGGGCAGCTCCCTGAAGTCACTCATTGAACTAAAATGTACAAAATTATCAGAGCTCAGAGGGAAGCAGAAAAGGTTGTTGGATGTTAGGCAGACAGATAATTTTCCCACTGCCACTTCTGGGGCAAAGAATAGACTGTGCTTGTCCAATTCCCATTTTTTTCATGTAAGTATTTTTATAATTTACTTGCTCAACTGTTCATACTTCATGTTAAAGCAGATTTTTATTTTTTTAAAGAAATAACCTATACATTGATGCATGTTTAACTATCAACAATGAAATATATGTGATCATTAAACTGTGTTTAATACTAAATTCAGCTCAAGATTTGAAACTCAATAAGTAATTTTTTTTTCTTGTTGGTAATGAAGTTGCAGTAACATTTAAAATATGCATTCTGAGTTCTTGCCATTGAATGAACTGTATAAACTATTATATAAATAAGTAGGAAAATAGTCAATTTAAGTTTCAAGTGATAATGCTTGAAATAGTAAAATCTCCACTTTCAGGTACTGTTTTACTAAAGATAAAACTGGTCATGTCATTAAACACATTTTGTTTTACTCTTGGACAGTCAATAGTTTGGTGGTTACCTGAGGGTAAGGGGGAAGGGTGCGAGGGAGGAGGGAACATCAAATATATGGTGATAGAAGGAGAACTGACTCTGGGTTGTGAGCACATAATGCAATACATACACGATGTACTGTAGAATTGTACACCTGAAACTTATGAAATTTTTACTAACCAATGTCACCCCAATAAATTCAACAATTAAAACAATGTGTAGTTTTAGGTCTAAATAAAGCTCCCATGTTATTTTGCATTTACCACAACTGCATTTAGACAGGAAAAGCCTTCAACAGCCAAAAGGTCAGATGAAATGATGTGTACAGTTTTCAAAAATCACATGCGACAGTTTAGCAGGTTGTAATGACATTATTTTGACCATAATCTAAAAATTGGCATTATTCCAGCCAGTTCTCATTAAAGTGGTGTTTTTGTATGTGTGTTTGCTTGAAGTATGATTTTTGAAGAACACTAGTTTCCTTCTAATTGTATAAAAATGATGTTGAGCATTTTAATATACAAATGTTATGATAGTCCAGGATAATATGGCAACAATGAAGTTCTGATAGTAATTTTTACAGATGTTTAATACTGTAGACCTTTATTTCTCTGTTTTCTTCATTTGATTTATTTGCCAGCATATATGATTTCAAAATATTTATCCTCCAGTATTTTTTTAAAACTCAACTTCCATTACTGATCATATTTCCTTTAAATCCATTATTGTTTATACCTTACCATGGTTACCAGCAAAATACTTTCAAAGCAAATTCAATGTTTAAAATTTTTTTTTTTAATTCCAGATATTATTTGTATAGTGAGATCAAATAATAATATATTATTATATTACAGTAGTAGTTACTGAAGAATTTAGTAATAATTTCTTTAAAGTGTAGATGACTACTAGATAATAATTAAAATGGTGAGAATTTTGTATCTTTATTTAAACTCTTCAAAAAAAGATAAACATACAATTAAAATCACAACATATAACTTCTAAGTTTTGTTATCTAAGCAAAATCAGTTTCTTCTCTAAGCTTGGAAGTATATTTCCAAGCTTAGAGAAGTTGACTCTCAAGCAAATTTCTAAAATTTAAAAAGCTATATTTTTGGTCAAGAAATGACTTTGGTAGCATGACTAATGCATTAAGCTCTTCTTGAAGACCCTGTGCTATTTTCTTCATTGTTTGAAGGGTAGAATTTCTGAGATACTTCAGTTTATTCAATACGGCAAATTAAGACACATTAAATTCTATATAACATGTCATGTCCTGCAGAATGCCATCACTTTTCTTTTTCAACTTTATCCATTGCCCATTTCCATACATCTCCTAAGCTATTTCAGAATATTTCTGCAAAATTCTGTTGAACCATCGTAGGTGCCTACATATGGTAATTTACAAAACAACACTAAGAAATGTTTTTTCACAGAAAGTTCCTCCAAGATCAATTTAATATTAATAATTAGTTAATATGCAAGTTTGGGGGGAAGAAAATTACTTCAAAAGATAGGGTAATGAAAGACTCTTAGAAAAACAGAGATTTGATCTTAATTTTTAAAAGAAATCTCATGCAAAAGGAAAGAGTACATAAATAATTGAAGGAATAAACCTTGGAAATGATTTGCAAAATTGCTGCACTACTCTAGCTGCAAGATGCGATGAACTAGCACAGCGGAAGTCTGCCTTGTAAGTAATCTTAAACCTGAATGAACAGAAATTTAATTTCTGGATTAGGCATAGAGGTCTGTTATGAGAATGAAGTGGCAGTAGGTAGTTACAGATGATTCTGATTCCTTATTATTTTGGATGGATAACATACAGATGTTCTGAGAAATTACTGGGTCAAGTGAAGGATGTATTTCTTTTCTTTTTTTTTTAAATAAAGCAACACCCACATCCTATGCAAAGCCCTTTACTGTATATTTGTTTGCTTCACTGCAATTCTGGACATTCTTTGTTGTATTTCAGCCCTTCAGTTTCCGAAACTTGGTTCCATTATTCTAATCTATCACTCCACCACCAAACCATTTCCTTTCTCCAAACATCCATTCTTTTTCTTAAAAAAAAAAAAAATCTTTCATTTTAGTTCATTTGTTTATGATTTAAGTCTCTAGGTAGATCTTGAAAGCAAAAATAAAATACTACCATACCATTAGGGCTAATATTTTTGTGAAAATTTGAGAGAACAAAATCATTGATACTTTTAGTGTTGTCAGTGCAAGAGATCCCCGACTGGGAAACTTGTTAGGTTTAGATTAGCATAGATTTGTTACTGTGCTACCCACTATAAATACTCATGTAAGGAAGGCCTCTCCTGTGGTTGACTTTTTGGACTTTGTATAAAGAGATTGGATTAGAGACAATAAGATTTCCATATTGGAAACTTACTAATTAAAAAAAAATAAACAGTTCAAAACATAGAATATAAAAAAGATGTTTTTAAGCAAGGCAAGATACACTGACACTAATATATTTTAATGAAAAATTGGTTTACTTGACTTGGAACTCTATTTTATGTCTAAATAGCTGAATTAATCTCAAGCGTTATTCCAAATGTAAATATTCAGACCTGTACATAAAAAAAACAATAATTAAGCTAAATACTGATTTCCTTTCCAAACTTTAAAAATCATACCAGGTTTCATCTGTTCCTTTCCCCTAATTTACTAAACAATAGAATTAGCATCAAAAAAAGAAAAAAGATAATAGTGAACACCATTCAGCCTTTTGAGGGTAATCAAAATAACCAGTTACTTCAGAAACAAACTAAAAAGAAAGCGATGGTTGATGCCAGAAAGAAATAGGAGAGTGGAGAATGTAATATTTCATCATCTCCCAACTGAAAAGCTGGGACTATATGAAACTTGGATTTTAAATTAATTTCTTTTTCTTATGTGAACTTAAACTATGAGAGGTGAAATGCATCTTTTGAAGTTTTACCCTGGTTTAATTAATATGCTTATAATTTCTTAAAGAAATGTTTCCAAAGAAAATATAAATAAAAGATAAGACTGGTATGCCCATAGCTAACGTTGGTTACAAAAAAAAATCCAAAAAAAAAAACCCAAAAACATTTACTACTTTCCAATATTATTAGAAACTTGTCACTTTATTTTGTTTTAATATCCATGACTGTAAACCACTGAAAATTTCAATGCTTCAATTATATTATATTAACAAAGAGTAACATCTTAAAAAAATGTGTTTTCTTTTTTATTTTATTCATATTCACTCCCATATCAGGATAAAGTTCAGTACATCTTCATTTAGTTAAAAGTGATGTTATTAATTTTTTAAAAGATTTATTTTTATTGGGTTTTTTTGTTGTTGTTGTTGTTGTTTTTTGACAGAGAAAGAGAAACAGAGGGAGACAGAGAGAGAAGAGGGACGGCCCAGAGCAGTCTCCAGTTTTCCACATAGTTTCACTCCACAGATGGTGAGGGGCTGTGCTGGGCAGGTACCGGACCAGGGGCTTCCTGCATGGGCCCCAGTAGGGACCCAACTGGAGGCAAACCCAGTTCAGCGTATGGCTCCGCAGAGGCCAGGGCTGGGACTCGATCCTCAGACCTCAGGGCTGCAAAGCAAGTGTTCAACCCACTGAGCTATCCTAGCATTCCCTATTAATTTTTTATATAACAAATATTATTAAATTAGTTCTGCTATTATTGCCAGTTTACACATAAGAGTAGTAAGGTAAGGGAGGTTTCTTCCAAGATCTGGTAACTAACAAGTGGTAGCAGTGGGATTTGAACTAAGGCATTCGGTCTCAAGCATCTATTCTTTTAACTCTAATGTTGTAGGATAGATCCAGTACAGTCTCTGAGAGGTCATAGTAGCTACAAGTATTATTTTTTAGAAATATTTTCGCTGTTGAAAATTGCTGATCTTCAATTTATTTCTGTTCTGGAGAGGAGAGAAAGTATCATGGATTTCAAACCTGTGTTAGTAATACATAATGAAATTATTCAATCATTATACACCTGGTTTCTCCTATACCTTTAACTGTACCTTTCTTCGTAACAACTAATTGATTTTGATTAAATCTTCCTGAAAAAAGGTTAAGAAATTTCCTAGTTAAGAAATTTCCTGGTGATAACGTGACATACAAAAACCAAAGGTTCGGGAAGCCAGGATGGCTCAGTGGGTTAAATGCTCACTTTGTAGCCCTGGGGACCAAGGATTGAATCTTGGCCCCAACCCTTGTGGACCCATCTGCTAAACTGGGGTGTGTTTTCCATGTGGGATGCCCCTGGCCAGGTTCCTGCCCTGCACATTCCTGCTTCCACCTGTGGAAGGAATCTATATTGAAAACTAATGACGTACAACTGTGGAGACTACTCTGGGCCCTCCCCCTTCTCTCTGTCTCTATCTCTCTGTTAAAACAAAAAAACAATAAAAATAAATATATAGAAGTTATATTATAAACTGGATTATTAAATCCTTGATGACAATCTTCATTCTTTTTTGTACCAGACATAATTAATTTCTTCAGAAACTTTCAATTTTTTTTGACTGATAAAATACTACAAAATGAGAATGAGAGTAATTTCTCTGAATAATTAAGTTTTAGCTAGATGTTTTTCCTTTACAGAATAACTGAATCATTTAAAGATAAGAGGTCCAGAAGCAGCTTTAAGAGTCTTCTAATTTTTAAGAAAATGAGCCATGTTGCAAAGGGAAATCCAGATAGAGGTTCAAATATTTATTTTATTAGGATCATTCATTCATTCAATATATATTTCTTGAGCGTCTATTACCGGTATATGCAATCCATATTCTGAAACAGAAATAGGAATAGCTACCAGATGTCTTATCAGGATAGTTTTCACACAGTATCAATCAGTGGTTTTGCTGAATTCAGTTACCTTTCCAAAAAGCTCATATGGTGTTTAAAAATTTCTCATTGTAAATTGTTGAAACAGTTTTTTGCTGGCTTGGACTTGATTTGTTTTCTTTTAAGTAAGGCACTTGATAACCAAACCAAACCAAACCAAACCAAACCCAACCAAACCAAACCAAACCAAACCAAACCCAAACCCTACTAGCTTGGTAAACTAATCTTCGTAGGGACAGAAATACTAAAAAATGTGTTTTTAATAAGGGTACAGAAACATGTATTTATTAATAGAAGATGGTTGACTAACCATTCTGATAGCAGATTGATTTTTATTATTCCAGAGAAGGTAGGTATTGCTATGGTTTATAAATATGTCATGCTTGCCCTTGCGCATCTTTGTCCTCTCTCAAATCATTTACCTAATAGTTAGCACCTATCAGAGACTGCAAGTACAATATAGGATGTAAGGTATATCAGTTAATTTTGGAATGTTTCTTTTTAAAAGACTATATAGTTTTGTTTTGTAATCAAAATAATGCAAAACAATAGGATATTCTACATCTCTTTAATTCTTTAGGGCTTGGATTTTATTTCGTTTTTCAACTTAAATCAAATGACAAATTGTCACGCATCAGCATGGAATATTATTTCCTGTTAATGGGCATCAGGCCTACACTTGAATAAGGAATAAATAGTTCTGACAGGTCAGGAGAACAATCTACTACATATGGCAATTTTCTTAGTGGGGTTTGGAATCATGGTAATTTGTTTTGGCCAGACTTGCCATTTAGTTTTTTAAAAGCTAGCATTTATTACAAAGAAGACAAGGAAAAATTGAGAAAATAACAGATATAGCCTCTCCCTTCAAAAGAAAATTTATTGATAAATTATATTCATAACTATGGTTATAGCAAAATGGCTATTATAATTAGTTCTGTGCATTTAAAACATGTTACTACATAATTGGCTGGAATTTTGTACGTTATCACTTCACTATTACTCTAGACAAAAGAAAACCATATTTAGCTCTTTGCCATGGTTAAATAAAAACTGAATTTTATAGCAGCTTTAGTAAAGCAAACAGACATAGAATTGAAAGAAAACAGAAATAAGGACTAATGAACTAAGAGCAATGAAATCTTTAAGAAAAATTGTTGAAATATTACAATAAAAAGAATAGGTAAGCATTAACTGAGGAGAAAAAAATGTTTTTAGTCACAAAATTCAATGCAATCTTCATGAGAAAATGGCTTTAATAAAGTTAACATTCTTAGACAAGGATACCCAAGCAGAGGCATTTTAAAGACATAATGCAATGCATAGACGATGTAATGTAGAGTTGTACACCTGGAAACTATGTAATTGTTACCAACCAATGTCACTCCAATCAATTTAACAATAATATATATATTTTAACTAAAAAAATGCCTTGAAGTAATTCTACAGTTGTTTCCTTCCTTATTTTCTACCTATTTCTCATTAACTCAATATAAATAAATATTTGCTTTTTAAAAATCAGCTTCTTCCTCTAAAGTGATTTATTTTGCTCTTCTCAAACACAAGTGTTAACCTGACTTCTTCCTGAGCTAGATCAGAATTTCTCCATTCATTTTCTCAGGTCAGTAAAGGCCAAATGCTGCAAGGTGGCATCGTGAGTAAAGAGGACAACACTTTGATGTCAATCATGGGTTTTTTTTTCTTGCTGTTGTTTTTTACAAAGCCAAAGAAATACAGATAACAGTATGACCAACTAGCATTTTTTAAATGTCCATATTCATTTGTTTATTCTTAGGCTTTCAGGCATTCCACAGATTTAAACATGTATTTAATACCTAGGGTAAAATTATGGAGAATAAAAGCATTGTAGAGGGTTGATCTCTTCCTATTTGATGCAAATACATCTAATTAAGCAGAAACACAGCAGTGGAATTTTGTTGTGTCCATTACATGTTTGAATTGAAGCTTATTGCCAGCTGGTGACAGAAATGGAATCATTACCGGGCATTGTATAGTTGTCAAAAATAATAACAAGCATCATTGACCTTGGTCAAATTTAAACTTGTTATTTAAACACAAAAATAATAGAAAGGAGTATTAACTGTTCTTAGAGGCTATAATGTTTTCAAAATATAAACCCCACGAAACCTACAAAAACTTGTTTATTATTTATCATTAATAAATTACCAGATTATAAGGAAATTTTTTAGTGCAATAAATATAAATAAGATCAATTTTCTTTAAAAATATTTTGAAAATTGTTTACCTAGGACCTTTTATATGGGGTTCCATTCTTTATAGACATATAGTTTATTGTAATAAAAGACAGATTTAGTGTGGAAAAATAATTCCAATATAGGTTATAACTGTCTTTAATAGCTATAGGAATACTAATTTTTTATTCTTTAGGGTGGAAGAGTACGGTATCTTCTCCCTCCCATAGTTAATGTGTGAATTATATGAAAGGGCTTTGTAAACTACATTTTAATATACTACTTTGTATTTAATTTACTTAAAGCAGCTGCTTATTAGCAAGTGTAAGTAATACCCAGATGACAATCCCAGACTGTTTATCAATATAACCAATGTAATAAATATATTCATTTGCACTTGGAGAATGCACTCAATAACTCAATAAATGAGGTGGTTACTATCATATACATAACTTAATTTATTATTATTTTTTCTACTATCTTTTTGGCACCAGATTTACACTTTTAAAATGCAAAAAGGCAACTGGAAACAACCTTAAAATGTAAAATGAATTAATAAACTGTGCTATAGTCATACCACATAGCAATAAAAAAGAACAAACTTCTGATTCGTGAAACAGGGAGAAATCACGTGGACAAAACGTTGAGTATCATAAGCTGGACAAAAATGCATAAATGTTGTATGATTTTATTTATATGAAATAGGGAATGCCAGAATGGCTCAGTGGGTTGAGTGCTTCTCAGACAGCCTGATGGTCTGAGGATCGTATTCCAGCCCTGACCCATGTGGACTCATATGTTGAACTTGGATGTGTCCCCAGTTCAGTTCTCACCAGGAATATCTTCCCATGTGAGAGTCCCCTTGTTTGGCTCCTGCCCTGGGTGTGCTTCCTATTTAAGAGATCCCCAGCTCACAGGGGCATGCTTCCCATGCAAGAGACCCCTGGCCTGATTCCTGCCCTGTGCAGCCCCACACCCACTTGTGAAGTGAAACTACATTGAAAACTAATCAGGTACAACTGTGGAGACTGCTCTCGCACCCCCTCCCCTTCTCTCTATCTCTCTCTCAAAAACAATATTTATATAAAATAAAAACACAGAAAACCTAATCTATGGTGATACATATCAGTAGTGTGTGATAGTCTTCTGGGGTGCTAGAAATATTTGTATCCTAATTTGTGAGATGATGGCATGTATATAGGCATATGATTACATATATGTACAGTGTTCCCTCGCCACTTCGCGCTTCATGATTTGCGGCCTCAGTGCTTCGCAGGTTTCCCCAAAATATTGTCACACTGTACCTGGCACCCTGCCGGTGCTCAGGGAATGCATGTGATTAAGTGGACGTGCTGGGCTCCCAGTATTAGACCAGATGGAGCCTGAGAGCACAGAATCTCAACACGTTGGACTGGCTAGAGCAACCCCAAGGCAGAAAGCAGGGACTAGAGATCCAGTAAGATGGTCGAGGGGCAGTGGGTGGGAGAGGAAGCGGGCCCAGGAGCCTGCCTTTGAGGACAGACCGGGTGGGGGTGGGGGTGGGGTCTTGTTGCTATGCATACCTTTAAGGCAGTGCTTTGGAAAAACTTCCGATGTTGAACCACTGACACCTTTCTAGTCTCACC
>PVKE010050471.1:0-10942 GCA_004027555.1 Craseonycteris thonglongyai
GAAACCCTGCCATTTCATTTTCTGGCTTTTAGTCTCAGGAGTGATGGGCACAGGCTGTGGTGGAAGAGAAGCTTGGAATATGCTTCCCTGTCACTTCCTGAGCTCAAACCAGGTGGCCTCCTTAGGAGCTGACAGTCAGTGGCTTTAAATGTGTCGCTGGCGCCAGAGGAAGGTTTTGTCCCAGGAGGGGAACGTGGGGACTCCGTACCCATGAGATCTGGGTGAGGGTGTCTCTTTTCTAAAACATAATCGAGTCTCTCAGCCCAGCTGTCACTGCAGAGGCGGCTGGAGACCATGCGGGGTGAGGAACGCGAGTCGTGCCTCAGGCTGCGGAGCCCGGTGACACTGGTGAAGCTCTGTCCCTGTCCCCCGGGGGCAACTAGAGTGTCAGGACACCCCCCCCCCCCCGGGAGGAAGTCTGGGGCTGTGGGGCCTGGTGCCGGCTGCTCAGCTATCCAACTGAATCTCCATTTCCTCATCTTTGTCCTATACCCCCCGGGATCTCTGGGGAACCATCCAAACTGATGTGGCACATGGAACTGCTCCACGCCTGCAAATTAGTCCAAAATCTGACATCGAGTTTCTGGTTTATAACATGTTTTTACACCTTTTTATAATCAATTAGTGCAAAAGTAGTCCCTTACACAGTAGCTCTGGTCCCCGTGTTTGTAAGCATTTTCTTTTTCTAGCTAGCCACAGTACAAAATATATTTTGCTTCACAAGCCAATATAGACTCATATTTATATATCTGAGAGAAAATATGAACACTACTTACTTTTACTTCTGATATTATTCCATTCCACTCCATTCCACTCCACTCCATTCCATTCCATTCCATTCTACTCCATTCCATTCCACTCCACTCCAATTCACTCCATTCCATTCCACTCCATTCCATTCCATTCCACTCCATTCCATTCCATTCCACTCCATTCCATTCCATTTCACTCCACTCCACTCCACTCCACACCACTCCACTCCATTCCTTGAATTACTGACCAGGATGTACTACATAGACCCAGCACAGGCTCCCACCTGCACACTTACAGCCGCACTGTCACAGGGCTCTCTCATGGCTGTTGCTGCTGTGGGTGACATCTCTGTTGACCAGATCATGAGCTCCCTGAGTCAGGACAGTGTCTTATTCTTGGCATTGCTCACACTGGGCACTGAAGAGTCCATGCTCCAAGAATGCTTGCTGGCTGAATACCATGAATCTTGCTCTCCTTTCCTCACATTGTGTGATAACTGTCCAATCTGGGATGCTGAATGCTCAGTAAATAGCATCCCCTCCTCTTTGCAGAAATGGCAAATGTCTGCTGGGATTCTCTGACAGGTATCAGGGCTCAGAACTCTGTGACTTGGCACCCGGAAAGAGCCTCCCCAGACGTTAGTGCTGTTGAGACGGTGTCTCCCCCACGCGACCTTTCCTCTCGTCCACTCATCAGCACGTCTTCTGACCACCAGCCATTCTGGTTTGCCTGGGACTGAGTGGGACTTTCAGGACAAAAGCCAGGAAGTCCCAGGCAAACCAGGACAAGTTGGTCATCACCCTGTTCTGCACAGTCAGCACGGAGCTGGAGCGTCGCTGGAGTGGAGAGACCCACGTGGACACAATAGCCAGTGAAGAATGTCCTCCTAGATGCGACGGGGAGACACCGAAGGGAGGTAATTATTTTCTTAATCACCCCTGGCATCGCTGGCTGGTGAGTAAATCATAGTGAGGAGCTGAGTGGATGCCTAGAGACCAGTGAGGGGGCTGGTGCATTTGTCCAATGGCCAGAAATCCTCCAGGGGGTAGAATGGCAGCCTGCTGCCTACCCCCAGAGATAAGCTGGGCACGCGTTTGGCCCTTGCAGTGGCGGTTGTGTAATTCAGGGGTTCTCTCCCGGGAGTAATTTTGCCCCTCAGGAGAAAATGGCAATGCCCACAGGTATTTTTGGTTGTGACAACAGGGGTGGGGAATGCTGCTGGCATCTAGTGGGTGGAAATCAGAGATGCTGGTAAATAGCCTACAGTGCACAGGATGGCCTCTCAACAAAGATGTATCTAGCACAAAACATCAATGAGGCTGAGAAACTGGTGGTACACAAGAGGCTGAGCCCTCTAGGAGTTCATCATTTCACTAGAGGAGAAGCACACAAAGGGAACGAAACAATCCAAATGCAAAGCAGCCTGTCCCCAAAGAAAAATGACCGATATCACTTTCCATTCATGAAGTCATACATTCACTCAACCAACACTTATTGAGGGCCTATTTTACACCAGCTACTAGGCTAGGTTCTAAGCAAAGAGCAGTGAATGAGGCAGACAAGGTTCATCTGTTCCTAGGAGTTTCAGTCTTTTGGGCGTTGATGGGCAATTTACAAGCAAACAGTTTCAGGTTGTGAAAATTCAGTAAAGGAAACCAATTGGATGACTAGAAGTAGGGCTACTCTCTCATTTTGGGTGGTCTGGGAGGACCTCCCTGAGGAGGTGACATATGGACCGAGTCCTGAAGGATGAGAACGGAATCCCATAGGGAATCTGAGGGAACAGTGTGCTGGGCAGAGGGAACAGCAAATGCAAACGCCCAGAGGAAGAAATGGGCCTGGGAAGTTGAAGGACCAGAAATGAGGCATGTGTGAGGCCAAGGGAGTAGGGACGGACAGCGGGGGACATAGGGATATGGCAATACTTATACAAACTGTCAAGTGGGACAGTTTGAAAAAGAAGGGGTTAGTGATGTTTGATTTCTGCAGCCACAGTGGAGATTTTGAGTTTTTAGTCTTTTTCTCTCCTTTCTTGGTCTACTCTTATGATTAGAGTATCTGACAGTAAATAGAGTCTTGCCACAATCACCCCAACATTCTCTCTTAACTTCCCACCATGACTGAAGCCCATCCTTTCTAACCAGTTACTGCCTGTGACATTATTCTTTGCTTAGCAGACGCTAAGAACAGACGCATCCAAGTTTATCAGCCCAGACTGACAATTCAGAGTATTAGATCAAATGGAGCCAGTGAACCTCATTACACCAAATTAGACATTCTTCCTCTTGACTAAGGAAGTAAGGCCCCAAATTGCAAGTTAAATATTTAAAAACAGGTAAATAAAACATAATCTCTCTATAGAAATCAGAGATCCTGAGGGAAATAGGATTTACTGGCTTCAGTCTTTGGCAGTAATTTCTAGACTGCCTTTTGTTTGCTTACTATGTCATACTCGGCACACATTCCTTTGCATAGTTCCCTCCATTTCTAAGCACTTACATGTTACACGTCATTAATAAACAACAATGGCAAAATGCCCACAAGTACCTGGCTCGAGGGGGCGTGCCTCCCAAGCGGGAGGCCCCTGGCCCAGTTCCCGCCCTGCCCCCCTGTACTGTTTGAAATGGGACAGTACTGTTGTTTTCTGTCCTGTTTAGAATGGTACGTCTGATCAGCCTATCTTGTGGGTCAGGGTTTTCCAAACTTGAGTAATCTGTGTATCATCACCATTATTTTTCCGTACCTGCATTTCATTTGTGATATTAATTTACTTACATATCTTTGGTCAGACATCGTTTTCTTTACTTAGCCTATAACTGCATCCCAAATGTTAATATTTGTGAAAACATGAGCTTTATTTTTCAGATTATATGTCCCGACCCACCCCACCTCCCCAACTCATTAAAATAAATATCAACCTTTAAAAAAATATTCATCTGGGTTCTGCTAGAAATCACCTCGTATGTCTTCAGGAGTCTGGTTGGGGACATATTGCTGGAGTCAGAAGAATCCCAAAAGGTTTTTGATCAAGGGGATGAAGATGCTGAAAATACTGTTGTCTTAGCAAACTCCACAGCCAAAGGGCATGCTCCATGGAGGGCGTGGCTGTGGAAAGAGAGTCAGGAGTGGGGTGGAGTTTGCTATAGTCAGCAAAGACTGATGAGGCATATACTTCCATGAAATGTAAAGTAAGTGAAGACTCCAACTGGATAGAAAAGACGACGTATCAGGACCATTGCTGATGGGACCAGGCAGAAAATTCAAAACTAGGTGAGAGGAATGTGCAATGGGGCAGCTGGACTGGTGACAACGTATTATGACAGCAAATAGAAAACTAATACGACATCCCTGGGTCTTCCTTCTACACCAAGCTTGTCCAACCCACAGCCCACAGCCCACAGCCCACAGGCCACATGTCCAGGATGGCTTTGAACACAGCCCAACACAAATTCGTAAACTTTCTTAAAACATTATGAGGTTATTTGTTGCTGTTGTTGTTTATAGCTCATCAGCTATCATTAGTGTTAGTGTATTTTATGTGTGGCCCAAGACAGTTCTTCTTCCAGTGTGGCCCAGGGAAGCCACAAGGTTGGACAGAGGAGCCCCATTTCATCATCTTATATGAGGAGATGAGGGCCTTGGGGTGGGCTGAATAATGCCCACCCCCAAAGATGTGTCTGTGCCCTCCTCCCCAGAGCTGCTGAATACCACCTCGGGCAGCAAAAGATGTGACGAAGCTACGGATTTGGAGAAGAGAAGCTTGTCCTGGCCAATCTGGGTGGGTCCTGAATGCTATCACACGTGTCCTGGTGAGTGAGAGACAGAGGGAGACCAGGTGGCCTCACACACAAGAGGTGGAGGCCCTGTGACCACAGGGGCGGAGACTGGAGTGATGGGGCCACAAGCCAAGGAACATCAACAGCTCCCAGAAGCTGAGCAGGCAGGGCATGGATTTGCCCCTGGAGCCTCTGGAGGGAGCCCTGTTGGCACTGCTGATCCTGGGCTTCGGGCTTCCAGAAGTCTGAGAGCATATATTTCTATTGTTTTAAGCCACCTGTTTGTGCCAGTTTGTAACAACCGGCACAGGAAACTGTATAGGACTCGAAGCTTCTGCCTTCATCTGGGGGTCCCCAGGCTCAGCACATCCCGAGGACTGAAGAGAATTGTAGCAAGAATTAAAATTGAGGACGAGTGCTATTAATTTCCCGACATCAAACCCATTTCACTTGTAAATGTACGACACTGTGAACTGTGGCTTATTAAAGAACGCTAACCAGCCAATTGAAACCAGAAACCAACTGGTGGGTTTTTGATATAGCTACTGAACCATACTATCATACTATGCTCTGATCTGAAGAGTTGTCCCATCTGGACAGAGTCACCAATGGAAAAGCACAACAAGTCAGCTGACAGCAGAAACAAACAAACCCTGGTCTCAAATATAAACCTGTCTGGGGTTCATAAATCTGGCCACTAAGTCTCACCAAGTCCCTTCTTTGGAGCAATGCCTACCCATCCATCAACTTCAGTGGTTTAGTCAACTCCAACTCACCCCCAAAGGACCCTCCCCATGTCTTGCAGCTCATTCTAGAAGAGACATTTCCCAGGTCTGCAAAACCCAGAGATGAAAATCCACTTTGTGATCTGAAGGGAGATGAAAAGCATATTTTAACAGCACATTTGAAAAGCATTCCTTGCTCATCACAGAAGCATCTGAAGCACCTACATTATTTAGAAAAAAAACTGGCAGGAGAGGGAATAATGAATGCAGAATATGGGAACCATTCATTTTTAATTTAAAAAATACAACCCAGTCAGAGAAAGCTTTGCAAAATATCGGAAGACAGAAGAAAATCAGTGCTATTTGCAAAGTCATGAAATTAGTAATTAATTGTGAAATCAACCCAATACTTAACCTTAAAGGAATTGAGCATTTTCATTTTTTCAAAGGTGGAGAAAATGCCATAAAAGGGTGTCTGAAGGTTAAGGAAACTGTTAGGAAGATGGGATTTACGCGCTCTGAGCTGCTCACAGCTCTCTCTCTGGAGTGTGAAATTGGCAACTGAAGGCAGATTTCACAGACGCTTCAGGGACCGTGTTGGTGCCACAGCGGATTTGCGAAGGGGCCTCCCCGCCAAGTCCTGCCCACTTGCAAGCTGCTGCTGTTATGCATGCAAAGCACAGATCATCCTGAGTGTCTGTCGCGTTTTGCATTTATATTGAATGCAGCCTCTGTCCTGCCATCGGAGTGAGTCTAGTGCTGAGTGCACGTGGAGCGTGTGGGGTCATGGATCGAACAGACCAATACTCCACCGAAGTCCTGTGTCCTCCTAAGGAAAATACCATCCCTATGCATTACACTGGGAACTCTAATGGAAAGAGGAATATAGTTAAAATGTCAAACACTAAAATCTTCCCAAGGGATTCCCTTGATCTGGGTCTAAGGACTAAACAAATGGTCACATTCTTTGTGTCCCCATCACATCACATCTGGGAGTAAAGTTTAAACGGGAAGATGAACAGATTAAAAAGGGTGTGTGTGATTAATTTGGAGAAGTACACTGTATTTTTCTCATTCTTGTCTCCCTATATATTCCTTGCACACTCATGTTATACACACACAAACCACAATCAAATAGGAAGTGTGAATACAGCTTTTACCATTTCACACTTTGTATGGCTGGTCATGGTCAGATGGCCAACTTGAAAAGGTTCTAGGAAAAGGGTCATTTTCAGTAGCTTCCCGTGGAGGCAGAGAAGGCTCTGGTCTTAGGTGAAAATCATCTCATTTGGTTTATCTCCTTAAGAAGCACTTGTGGTGATTTTCATTCATTGATTTTTAGCATCATGACATTTTCAAACTTTAGCCCACTGTTGATTGTGAACAAAATCACCTCTTTTTGGTGCCCTGCCTTCAGGAGATTCGTGGTGAGGGATTCCAGGGGCCTTTCAAACATGGTCTGGGTATTCTTGCTAAAAGTAAACACGCAAAACAAACAGAGGACGATAATCACAGTGACAGCCACAAAAGACCCAGCACAGAGCCTTCCATCACACACTGTAAATTCAATATGAAGGAAGATCGGTTCGCCCGTCAATCATGAAGCTTGTAACCCCATGGGCTGGCTCAGATAACTGAAGGCTGGAGGCCCGGGGGGCTGCAGGAGTGGTTGGTTCTGGAGGCCCCAGACTCTTTCCATCTCTGCCCTGCTCACAGCAGTAGAGGCTCTGTCTCATGCCTGCCCAATGTCTTTGTTTCTGTCCCATAGAAGAAACAGGGCCACTTCTTGACTCTCCCCCAGAAGCAAGGACAGCATTGGTCATAATCCCCCCAGCGATGCCTCCTAGGAGGTCCTTGGCCTCAGTTGGGTCACATGCACACACTTGACCCAGTCACAGTCAAGAAAGACGGGATTACCCTCGGAACAGCTCCGCGCTGGGGTGGGTCAGCCTCCGTGAGGCCCACAGGATGTGGAGGGGACAGGATATTCTTGAAGAAGCCAAGGACCACTTGGTAAGAAGGATAGGACTGGAGGATGCTGGGTAGGCTGCTCGTGATACCCAACCCCTGCACAGTCCCAAAGGGGAACTGATCACCCTGGGTCGTGATCCAAGCACATTTAATGTGTACGCTGGGCTGAGTTGGTCAGATCTTCAAATGAATCTAACACAGGATTGAACAGGTCTTTCCTACTCCAACACAGAGTTTCTCAAAGAACACACAAAGAATGAAAACCACGTGCACAGGTTCTCATGGACGTCCACGGGCCACAAGGAGCCAAGGTTGTGTTCTCAAGATGAACCATTTTTTCTCTTTCTCTCTGTCCACAGGGGCTCCACGTGTTTTAGGCAAGGCCACTCTGCTTCTGTCTCCATTACTCAGTCTCCGTTGCCACTTCACTCTGCCCGGCCTGGGGTCTGGGCAAGCATGGCACCAGGGTGGCATCCGGCCCCCTGGGCTTCACACTACAGAACCACCGCTCCTGGAACTTTCCACCTGCACCTGTGTGCTTCCTTTCACATGTGGCTTTACAGCCTGCCTCAGTCTTCTTCTCATGTTGTTTCTGCCGCATCAGGGACCATGACATTTAAAAAGATGATTAAAAAAGGGAGAAATAAATGAAACCTCAATTGGGACAAATGGGGATGTTGACATTTTCTCCCCTTTGTCCCATATACTGAAAAGAGAACAACAAAGCCCTTGGGATCACCAGATGCACGCTCTTTTCTTATTTCATTCTGTGGCCTCTCCATGTATTTGACACCTCCTGTGATTTATGGGAAGTAGATTAACATGAAAGTATCAGTAGGTTTACATTCTGCTGTGGATGACACGGGACCCAGGTAACAGAAGCTTAAGCACGATATAGATTTATTTTTGTTTCAGGTAATAGGCTAGGGGTGGGTGGGCCAAGGCTGGGCCCTCAAGAAGCCACATTTCTTCATTTTTCTTCCTCTTCCTGGGGTGATCTCATGGCCCAAAACGATAGCTCCAGCTCCAGCCATTACACTTGCTGTGCAGCCAGCAGGAAAGATGAAGAGATGAAATCCAAGAGGGACTGGGTTTCTTCTAAGGAAGGTTCTACTTAGACTCCTCCAGTTACAAACCATATCTGGCTACAACTTTGTTTCCGATAGGTTCACTATTTTAACAATTGACTTACAAATACTATTATGTAATAATAATCATAATATTAATATTTAACATTTAATTAAATGTTTAACATATCATCTGAATTAACAGCCTTGTTGTGGTTGTTGAATAATGTCCCCCTAAAGATGTCCACCTGCATTCTAATCCCCAGAACCTGTAAATACGTTATTTCACGTGGTGAAAGAAGCTGTGCAAATACGATTAAGGTAAGGACCTTGAAATGAGGAGATGATGCTGGGTTATCCAGGTGGGCCCTATGTAATCACAGGGGTTCTTCTAAGAGGAGAGGTAGGAGTTCAGAGGAAAGAGAAGATTCTGTGCTGCTGGCTTTGAAGCTGTAGGAAGGGGCCCCAGGTGAAGAAATGCAGCCTCTGGAAGCTGGAAAAGGTAAGAAAACAGACTCCCCTGAGAGACTCCAAAATAGGCTGACACAGTGACTTTAGCCCAGTGAGACTTGGCTGAGTAGATGTCCCATTTGTAATGGGACAGTCCTGTTGTTTTCTGGCCCGTTTCAAAGGCGACGTCTGGTCAACCTACTCTAGAAGGAATGGAATAGCGTAAACTAAGTTTGACTTATGATTTCCAGGACTGAAAGATAATAAGTACGTGTTGTTTTAAGTTTGGGGTCATCTGTTACCGTAGTTATTGGAAACTAATACCCCTACCATGTATTAATAGATGCTACTATTAACCCCATTCCCAGAGGAGGGAACTAAAGCACAGAGAGGAAAATAACTTGCTGAAAGTCACACAGCCTACAGGTAAGGGGAAAGTATGGATCTGAACCCAGGCGGCCCCACTTTGGAGCCCACCCTTATAACTACTACTCAGCCCACCGAACACATCCAGGGCGATCTGGAAAGTGTGCAGCCCTGTGATATGGAAACTAGAGGCATGGTGGCTGCACTTTTTCCAGGCAGCTCTTGTATATTGCCTGTCTGGGATTTGTTTTTACTTTGTTGACAACTTCTTATGGACTCGATTTTTTCATATTTTGGAAATTTTCAAACATATATGAAAGTAAAGAGAATGATATAATGAGCTTTCATGTACCCATCACTCACCCTCCCCACCTTGGGCCAAACTTGCTTCATCTACAATCATCTCTTATTTTTCTCTCTCAATTATTCTGAAGAGAATTGCAAGTACTGTATCATATTATTCATGCATATTTCTAAAAGATAAGGACTCTTTTGTAACATAATTATCATCCCCTTATCACAACTCAAAAGGCTAACAATAGTTCCTTTAATATCATCAAATACCCAGTCAGTGTTCAAACTTCCCCAATTGTCTCATATTTTTGCTTTCAGTTGGTTTCTATGAATTAGGATCCAATCCAGGCCCACGTATTTTCTTTGACTGGTGAGTCTCCTGAGTCTAAGAGCTCCATTCAATAAAAACATAGGATGAGCCACACATGTCATTTTGAATTTCCTAGATGCCAAATTTTTTAAAAAATGAAAAGAGGTAAGTGAAACTAATTTTAATGATACATTTTATTTAACCCAATATATCCAAAATCCAGGTGAAACACAGAATGCTAATGATGTCAGCATCCCCACCTAAGAGAGCAGTTGTCAGGGAGCCCTGAATGGAGGAAGCCGGAGGGATGGGTCAGGTCAGAAGGGGCCAGAGCCCTGGGAGCCAGACACAGTCCTGGGTGGATTAGCTTCAGGCAGTGAGGGGTCTGCATCCAAACACATCCAGGTGGGAACGTGGGAGGGGCACGAGGTGGAAATAAGGCTCCGCTAGCTTTGGGCAGCTCTGCCCAGGTGAGTGGTAGAAGGGAATTAGGGCTGGGATCATGCTTCCAACGTCGTCAACTGCTCACCACTTGGTGCTTCCTGAAAGGCGTGTAGGTGGCCCATGGAAGTCTTTCTATCTGGCACTTAGCTTTGTGACCATGTATGTATGGTGGTATGGTCTGGGAGCAAGGAAGTGGATTCCTTCATTCATTTGCTCACCAATGTCCACAGAGCTTCTATATGTGCCGGCACCATGCAAGGCACTGGGGCCGCAGTGAGCAAGAGCCCTGCCTTCATGCAGCTTTTGCGCTGGTGCAGGGTTGCAGAGAGATATGCACTCACCCTTACTCTACGTATACTTAGCCATGCTGCACCTTTATTTAAACACACCTCAGTTGTTTGCCTCTGACATCAGGAAAGTCACACCCCCAGGGGCGACACACGATGACATTTACATGAAAGGGAATTACATCCTGTGTAATTCCAATTATCTCGACCACCAACACAGTTGTTTCTTTGGAGTCGTGGGGTATTTTTAAGCATCAAAAGGAAAAAGGAGAAAATGCAAAGAGACCACCCCCGAGTCTGAAATCCTGTTAAACCTCAAACAAAATCCAACTCACCAGGGCTTGATGGGATAAGCTCATGAGGAGGAGAGACCTCTGTCTTTGCAGTTCCTTTGTAAGCTTGCTTCCATCTGGACAGCAAGTGACAGGGAGCACTTCCTATTTTCCAGACATTCTGGTTGGGCTACTTGGAACAGAAGGAACCATTGTTTGTTTAATCA
>PVKE010050472.1:0-10941 GCA_004027555.1 Craseonycteris thonglongyai
ATGTGGACTTGTACATCTGGAAACTATCTAATTGTTACCAATCAATGTCACCCCATTAAATTTAACAATAAAAAAAAGTGAATTTAGGGTAATGTGGCCACTTTTCAAGCCTCCAGCATATCTTTATTTTAGTTTCTTTTCTACTATTCTTGTTACCACCCTTCGCTGGTAGGGGAGCACAGGGGTTGGGATGGGCATTCTCCTCAAGTGCAAACTAAGCAGGTGCCAAAAGCTCAGTAGTTAAGATAAAAGTCTAATAAAATATTTCTATTGTGGTAAAAACATACAATTTGCCACTTTAATACTACTGAACAACTCCCCTATTCCTCCTACCCCTACTCCCTAGTAACCAAAATTCTATTATATTTTCTGTTTTTATGAATTTTACTACTTAGGATCTCTCATATAAGTGGAGTCATGCTATATTTGTTCTTTTATGACAAGCTTATTTCACTTAACATAGAGTTCTCACAGTTCATCCATGTGGTAGCACGTGATAAGATCTCCCCCTCCCCCTTTTTAAGGCTGAACAATATTCCATTGTATGTGTATAGAGCACTTTCCGTATCCATTCATCCACTGATGGATATTTGAGTTGTTTCACCTCTTGGCTATAATGAATAGAATTATTAGCATACTGTTGTATGTCAATTTTACCTCAGTTTCTTCGTTCTTTTTTGTTTTTGTTCCTCTGACTTGATTTTAAATGACTGGTCTTTAACTTTGCTGGTTCTTCCTTCTGCCAATAAGCTGTCTATTGAACCCTTCTAATGCATTATTTTGTTTATTTACTGAATATTTCAGCTCTAGAATTTCCATTTGGTTCTTTTGTACAATTCCTATCTCTTTGTTAATATTCTCCGTTTATTCATGCATTGTTTTCCTGATTTCATTTAGTTGTCTATTTGAGTTCTATTGTAGCTCAGTGAGGATTTGGTTGATAATTACTTTGAGTTCATTTTTAGGCAGCTCATAATTCTAAATTTCTGTAGGGTCAGTTTCTGGAGATTTAATTTGTTGCTTCAATTGGGCCATGCTTCTCTGTTTCTATATATGCCTTATAATATTTCGTTGTTGCTGCTGGAATTTGGGCATTTGAAAAAAGCAACCACTTCTCTTTGTCCTTGTGAATTGGCAAAACATTGGCAAAACAATTCCTTTATGCAGGGAAAACCTTCACCAATCAGCCAGGCTGAAGGCTCCAGAACCTCTCTGTATTTTTCTGATCTGTTGCTCTTCCTGTCAACTGTAGCTCTGGCAGGCTGTTCACCTGTGTTTACAGTGGCCTCTAAATCCTGTAAGCACTACAAGTCAGGCAAGACAGCAACCGGTTCCTCAGGTCACGTTGTCCCAGGACATGCCAGGACGTTGGGTGCATGATGCATTCTTGTCTGCATCTCACTGGAGGTGGTCCTGTGAGGTGGTGGTGGTCTTCCCAGTTGCCCTGTGCTATGCCACATAAGTGGAGGGACACAAAGGACTGTGACAAATACTGTGAATTTTCCTACACTTCCCAGTGGAATCCTGTCTTTGTTTTACAATGGTCTGGGTGCTACAGCTTCTCAATTGGTCTCTAGAGTACTCACAGCAGTACTCATGTGTTGTTAACTTGGTGTCTCTGGGAGAAAGAGGGCCTGTCACTTTCTTGAGTACCAACCTACTGACATCTGAATTGTCTTCGTCTTTATTCAACTCTACTCTCAGAAGACTCCACATTAGAAAGAATATAAGCCATTGCCTTCCCTGCCTGAGACCTCATATTGAAACCTTGTTTTGCTGCAAGAGTGAAAGAATGGACAATATTTTTAAAAATCAAAATTAGTGAAGAAAGACCTTAAAATTTCAAAAATTTAAGTACAGATAATATCAGAGTGCTCATATTTTTCAGGTGAAATTCTAAGAGACTGTACTGCCGTGTTATAGGGAGTAAAGGGAAAACGTTATGTGTGACTTAATTGATTGTCACTATTTGAGACTTCATAAGCTAAGATGGCCCCAATTTGAAGCTAGAATGTAAACATCATGCTTAAAGCAATTGTGATAGCAGTTCAGGGTTCAAAGGTAGGCAAGGTAGAGGGAAAAATTAACTGAAATACCATAGGTATACTTTGTCTTTTTGTTTTGTTTTGTTTTTGTTTTTGACAGAGACAGAGACAGAGACAGAGACAGAGAGAGAACTGAACTGGGGGAACTCCTCAGCTCAGCACATGGGTCCTCACAGACCGGGGCCGGGACTCGATCCTTGGTCCCTGGTGCTGTAAAGCGAGTGCTGAACCCACCTGAGCCATCCCAGCATCCCCTATCTTTTTTTTTTTTTAAATGTTTTGTTTTAAAATTTTATTTTATTGTTTGAGAGAAGGAGTGTGTGTGTGTGTGTGTGTGTGTGTGTGTGTGTGTGTGTGTATGAGAGAGAGAGCGAGAAGGGGGGAAGGCCCAAAATAGTCTCCATAGTTGTATATCATTATTTGTGACATGGTTTCACTCCACACAGATGAATGTGGGGCCACACAAGGTGGGAACTGAACAACAGGGTTTCCCACATGGAAGGTGAGAAACCCTGCCCCTGTGCTACCCCAGTGGCCACCATTCACTGCAGCTCAGCACATGGGTCTGCGTAGGCTGGGGCTGGGAATCAAACCCCAGACCCCGTGACTGCGAGGCAAACACTCAATGCTGAGCTATGCTGGTATCCCAGGTCTATTTTGTCCTGATTAATGTGCAGACAGCCTATGGACGATATGTAAGCAAGAATGAAAGGAAATCTTAAAGTTCGAGATCCAATGTGTGGGTTATATAATGCACTCCTAAAGTTTAATAGAGAAACTTCTTTTTGTCTTTGTACTTTTTGACTCAAAAGTGAGAATGTAAATTTTGAAACCAAAAGTATCTTTTCCATTGCAAAATACATCTTCCATTTTGGTAGACAGTTTGGAGACAGTTGTTAACTGAAGATTTAAAGAGCAAAATTTCAACTCTGTGTAAAAGCTACTGTGTTTTTGTCCCTAAATGAGCAGACAAGGCTGAATTTTCTGTCTCTAATCCTCTCCCAGCCACGAGGCCTATAGACATAGTCTCTCTTGCTTCAGATCTCTTTTTGCACGCCTGCTCACCTTCGTCTTTAGTCAAATGTACTCTCTTAAAGATTCCACCTTAGTGACAATGTAAGCCATTGCTCTGCCCTACCTGGGGCCTCGAATTTAAACCTTTTTTTTTTTTTGCTGGCAGATCGAAAAGAGTGAGAGCCTTTCCCCCTGTTAAATGGATTTCAGGCATCCCTCAGGAAGCGGCAACTAGTGTGTAGAGGTCTGTATAAGGGTAAGTGAGAGACATCACACTATCAATTTTGCTTCTGTAAGGGCTGTCCTTGGTAGCATTGATTATGCAGAAAGGACTACTTAGATGAGATAATACTTGATACTGTGATGATGATAATTCTGTATTATTGCTGAGGATTGTTTTCTAAATAGCCTGAGGAAAATGAGCAGTGGAATTTTCTAAGAACCCCATGGATAATTCAGGAAGAATGGAGGCATGCAAAACTAACAGCTTTTTAGGTAGAATGAATGGGTTCTCCCTGGAGTAAGAAGGATGCTTAAAACATATTCTTTAAACATCTTCATTTATTCCTTTATTCACTTACTGAACTTACAGTATGTATTAGCCATAGTTCCAGGCCCTTAATTTTCAGAAGTAAACAAAATTTTGTAGATAACTACTTGACCTAGGGATATCATTGGAGGAAGACATGTAGCTTTAAAAATGCAACCTTTGATTTAAATTGTAAAGCATATGAAAAAATTCTGAAAACAATGAAGCTTGGCATATTAGGTTCTAAACATTGTTTTATCTGCATGTATCACTTGGAAATCTTGCTTAGCTGCCAATTGATTTTCCTAATGGTGATGGTTAAGTAACACAAGAGTGAAGTGCCCTCTGAATCGTCAAAGAAAATTAGATTCTTTTAAACACAGAACATGCATTAGATGTATTTTTTAATTATTTGAAAATCTGTATGTCTCCGTCAGGCAATGTGATTAACTAAAGAAGGTTGTCCCTCGGCCTAGCAAGATAACACTGAGTTTACTGTGATGCGATTGCTCAAAGCCAGCATGTCTGTAAAGACGTCCAAGAGTGAGCAAGGGGCAAGAATATTTTAATTATTCATAGATATATATATAAATTGAGTCCAAAACATACCAGTCAGACTGGTGCTTAGCAGTTCAAATCACTTACGTTATCCAGTACAAGGCTCCAAAACTGCATATAACAAATGCTCAGTTATCTGCTACCACTCATTATTTTTGTGCAATATCTGCATTTTACTTTCCCTCTAATGAATTAACAGAGAAGATTCTGCTAAAGATCCTCACCTGGGAAGAATAAGATTTGGAGGAAGAGAGCAAACAGATTGGCAATGCTCTAGGCTGTCCAGAAATAAATAAATGGAACATCTATCTCATTGGGTGGCAAGTCAATCAATATCTTTTTTTTATTTCAAAGTCCTACAAACTACAAAACAAAAGCTGTTCTGTGAGATAGAGGCCATATGGGGACATACAAACAGCAGGTATTTGGGTTCAAATGGCCATGGCAAGTCACAGATTGCTTTTTTAAAATTTTTGTTCCATAACTGCAGCATATGCCTCTGAAGCCTTCGATGTGATACTATGTGGTATATCATTGTATAGAGAAAGAGTTCCTAATGACTGTGTCACTTTAACAGATTTCTTTACCAGTAAAGAAAAGACTTCAGACACAATAGTGAGTTTTAGGCCCAAAGCACTTGGGGGAGAAGTTCACAACCCTAACCACAGGAGAGAAATCATTGGTGAGAGAATCCACTTTTAATCAGAACAATAGAGAAGGCTTCAATTCAGAAAGTCCCGAATGCAAAAAGAAAAATAAAGAGGCAGTGGAGAAAAAAGAATACTCAATCTACCTCACAATAGAAACATAAAATTCAGGGATGCCAGGATAGCTTAGCAGGTTGAGTACTTGCCTTGCAACGCTAAGGTCCAGGGATCTAATCCTGGCTGGGGCCTGTGTAAACCCTCATTCTGAACTGTGGGGCAACTGGTAACTACTGTAATGGTGGCGAAGGTTCTCACCTCCTGTGCAGAACCTCTAGTTTGGTTCCTGCCCTGTGCGGCCCCACATCCACTTGTGTGGAATGAAACTGTGTCACAACTAATGATGGACAACTATGGAGACTGTTCTGGACTCTCCCTCCTTCTTTCTCTCTCTTTCACTTTCTCTCAAACAATAAAATAAATCTTAAAAAAAAAAAAAATAGAAAGAAAAGAAACATAACACTCTTCTAAAAATAAAAAGTGCCAATATATTAAGGAGCTTAGAAATGCTCCATCCTAACAATAACTAAAAAAATGAACAAACTGAAAACCAAAAACTCTTATTAAATCTTAACTGAGGTCAGAGGGCAAACCATTGTCCCCAAGATTGAAGAGACCGATAACAGAAAATAACTTAACAGAGCATTAAATTATAAGCAAAGACCTACTCAAGAGCCAGTAGGGGAGTTGGAAAACCACAATTGTCATTGATGAATTAGTTGCTGGAGGCTCAATATGGATAAGCCTGAGAGTTAAAAATTGCATACTGACCTACTCAGAGAGTGGACCCCACACCTTTGTGAGTTTTATCTCTAGGGGCCCTCCCAGGTTCCCATAGTGAAAATGGGCGAAAAATCTCCTCCCAGTTCCAGCAGGGGGAGGGAAAAAACAGCCATTTTGAAATATGCCAGAGCACGCTCTTCTTAATAAGGTGTGCTCCCAGACAATACTATTTTTACCAGAGTGCCCATTTGATGAAGGTAGCCTGAGTCACATAGAGCAGGGCTCCCCAAACCCGGGGCCACAGACCAGTACTGGTTTGTGGCCTGTTAGGAATCCGGTTGCACAGTGGGTGAGCAGTGGGCAAGAGAGCGAAGCCTCATCTGTATTTACAGCCGCTCCCCATCACTTGCACGACTGCCTGAGCTCCAACTCCTGTAGATCAGTGGTGGCATTAGATTCTCACAGAAGTGCAAACACTATCATGAACTGCACATGCACATCACCCCTCCCCCCATCCACTCCGGTCCAAGGAAACACTGTCTTCTACAAAACCATTTCCTGGTGCCAAAATGATTAGGGACCACTGGTATAGAGCATAGAGGGTGGTCACACTGGAGGTTTACCTGACCCACATCAAAATTTGTCTGAGAAAACCACTGATTTTCAGGGTTAATTGATTTCCTTTCTTTCTTTCTTTCTTTTCTTTTTTTTTTTTTTCCTGCAGCATGGCTTAGCATACCCTGGCTACAATAGTGCTAATTGTTTTGGAGTAACATTCTGGAATTATGCTTTTGGAAAGACTACGAAACTACAGATAAGCTCAATGGTGGAAAAGTGTTTTTATCTGCCTTGTCCAATATGGTTGCAACTAGCCATATGTGCTATTCAGTTCTTGAAATGTGACTAGTGCAACAAAGAAATTGAATTTTTAATTTTGTATAGTCTTCATTTAGCCATGTGTGGAGAGAGTCTACCATATTGAACGGCACAACTGCAGTCCACATTGTTAGCATACATGTTTTGGACTTAGTGTGGCCAAACAAAGAATGGCTGGATCCTACAGTGTATATTTAACTAGCACTTCCATCCTTTAAATTTCTATTTAACATTAAATATAACACGATTCCTTGTGAGCATGGCCTATCTCTTGAATTTCTTGAGACTATAGGGTGAGGAAAGTTTAGTTAGTAGTTTTATGCTTCAAAATATAATTTAGTAAGAATTAGGATTATCTAATATGCGTTCTATTGCATTAAAACATTAACCCCTATAAGTGTCTTAATTTGACAATTTACCTGAAACAAACACAAGACAAACACTGGAGTGAAGGCACCTTATTTGGTTTGTGATCCCAGATTCTCAATGAGGAAGCAGAAGAGTGAGACAGGAAAGGAAGAAAGGCACTAAAGAGTGTATTAATTAACCAGCCACTTCTGTGGGCAATGAGGTTAATCCTGCTGAAACTCCCAGGGAGACTCTATAAAGTAGACTTTATAATTGTTCCCCTAGAGGTGAGGAAGCAGTATTTATCTACTCCCATTCCTGATTGATGGAGGGTTGATTCTGTGGTGGGCTATTAATATCCCAGCACTTCCAGCTCCTTTGGCTGTAGCTGCTCCTATGCCAGAACAAACAAACAAACAAACAAAACCTTAGAGAGGGGTAGACAGAGGCTTGAGGAGGGCACACTACCTGCATAGTTAAGACTTGTTCTTCAAAGCTGCCTATGACCTCCAGGGTGGGTTAAGGGGATATCATCAGCGCAGTAACAGTACCTGCTAAAACGTGTAAGAATATTATAAAACTCATCCACGATCCCACTGCTGTCTGCTCTGCATTATTCACAAATATCTAACAAGAATAAGAGTGATGTGACCCAAATCTGTTAATAAGACCTAAGAGTAAATCTGTGTGTGTAAATCTGTGTGTGTAGCTCCTGGGGAACTGTTTACTTTCCTGATATAAAAAGCTACTGTGGCTTGCATGTCCTTTGTTCTTTTAATCTTTTCTCATCCTTTTGTTTGGAACACAGATGAGATGCCTGGTAGTCTAGCAGCTTCATTGTGACTGTGAGGCAACAATATGCCACCAAGATTAAGGAATAAAGATATATAACTTAGTGTGGAAGATAATGAGTTTTGGTTGATATTATAGAGCAACTGCACTAGCCCTGGACTGTGATTCTCCTGACTTTTTATTAAGGTTCTAATGGTTTAACTCTGCATTTAAGTTACTGGTTACGTACAGGTAAACACTCTCTGAAGGTCAGAGAGCCTATTCAACATTCTCCACTTACACTCGTCATCCTTTCGTCCCCAGCCTACTTTTGAATATGGCCCTAAAGAAGGCATTTGAAGGAGGTTTAATCATATAACTCTGCCCTCATTGACCACTAGAAACACAGTATATTAATAATCTCCACTCAAGGTGGATAGTACTTCACCTATTTATGACTACTTGATTCTGCATTTGTGTCTACCTGATGTGTAAAATAACGCCAGGATTAGGCTAGTCCTGAGAAAGTTTGTAGTACACACTGTTGCTAAGCTGTCCAAATGCACAGTAGCAAGAGCAGAGCACCCATCCCCTAGCTGCAGGAGCAGAAGCTCTTAACAGCTCTCAGCTGCCTTTTTCTTCAGACACTTTTTCTTAGCTCATGAGAGCCACCTCACCCAGAAGTGCCTACAAGATTCTTTCTCCACCCCCTGGGGGGCAGCCCACACCTAGCGATGATCTGAAAAGGGAGACAAACAGGCTTGCATTTTGGCCTTCAGGCGGACCAGCTCTGGTTCCAAGCATGCTCCAGAGCTCACTGCAGGACCCCACAGAGGCTTCACTACGGCTGAGGTCCCCTCGTTGCTCTGCTCCTTCCTCCCTCCCTCCCTCCCTTATTTCCCTTTCTCTAGAGAGCCCTCGGTCAATGAGCCACTTGCACAAGATCCCTGCCTCCGAATCTGCTTCTAGGGAACCTAACTTAAGATATATTTTAAAAGAGTTTAACACTCTCTTCTGGTCTCAATCTGTGGAAAAAAAATTGTAAGTGCAATCCATAATATCACATCAATGTTTTTAACAATATCTATTAATAGATGTCATTTTTTTTAACGAATTGGTAAAAGTTAAGTATATTGTACCAGAGAATTCATAAAGGTTATCTTTATACAAGGAGGAAGTCTATTCGTTGGGTAAAAGTCAGCTGTGTGCCAAATCCTATGTAAACTTGAGTTGCTCTGTGGCTGGCTCCCTTCCACATAAACATTCCAACCACCCAAAAGTAGAATATTCAAACTAAGTAAAATATCTTTACCTTAAGACTCATTTTTCTGCTACCCCAATGAATAGATTCAAGAAACCACAGATGGAAAAGTGGTTTGGGATTGTCATAAATAGATTTCAGGTTCAACAGGGGCATGAACTATCAGGCTCTTTGTAATATCAGCCAGGTGCCCAGAGGAAATTAATATGTAGATATTGAAAGCCTAACTAGACTCCTGATACTGAGTCAAACACAGAAGCTGGTGCCAGAGTGACTAGATAAAAGATTCTAATTAGGAAATGAGAAGAAAGGAAATGACTATGCTCCCTTAGGGTTCTGACTGAAGGGAGAAGTTTTGATTCATTTGCATTGGGTATTGTAGTCAATGCTGGTTTTGTTCCATCAGTCAGGGGAGAACTGTGTGTTTTGTGTGGCATTACCTGTGCTCTCTCTTCTTTATATTGCCTGAGTTTGTGAAGATGTGAATGTGTGCAGAGAACTGGTCATAGGTTTTAAGTTCTTTGGAAGAATAAACTGCGTCTATGAGGTGTAAAGGCACCTTAATGGTTCAGGGCAAAAATATTATCAATATTACTCATTAAAATAACACTATTATTAATATAAAATAAATCTATATGTAATCTTAGCACTATGAAGGGTATATTGTCTAGAGTAGTTTACTGATTTATTTTCACACAGGTGCCTTCTGGCCATTTTCATTCATTCAGCAAATATATTAAAGGTCCTACTATACCCAAGATTCAATGCTAGACTTTGGTGATCTAATAAGGGAACAAATTTACAAATGGAACTTGAAATCAGGTTGCAGAAGAATATACATTTAAAAGACAAACTTGTAATGCCATGTGGATTAAGAAAATAAATGATCGTCAGCTGCAGCAACCACTGGAGGAAACAATGGCAGATATCTAAAATTATCAATGTTATTGCAAATATTATTAATGTCTACATATTAAGTAGGAACAAACAGGATTATTCTTTCATGAGTTAATCTTTTTTATTTTAAAATCCCTTTTCTAATCATTTTAAGCACTTAAAACTTTTCATAAAGACTTTGAGAGTCCAAAAGCTTATTTCCTGAAAACTTTCAAGAATTTTAGAAAGTAACTCATTAAATGGAAAGGTCTCTTCAAAAATCTTTGGAAATAAAGTTTCAGAGAAGAGTAATTTTGATGGGATCCATCTACGCAAAGAATGCCTTTTCCAGCATGTCTTAAAAATGAAGAATCTTGAGGATGCCAGGATAGCTCAGCAGGTTGAGCGCTTGCCTTGCATCTGCGAGGTCCTTGGATTAAATCCCGGCCTTGGCCTGTGCAGATACGTGCTAAACTTTGGCACAACTGATTACTGCCAGAATGGCAGCAAAGGTTCTTGCCTCCCATGCAGGAGGTCCCAGTTTGGTTGCTGCCCTGCTCTATTTCACATCCACCTATATGGAATGAAACTGTGTCACAACTAATAATGTACAGCAATTGAGACTTGTGTGGGCTCTCCCACCTTCTCTCTCTCTTTCTGTTTCTCTCTCTCTCTTTTCTTCTCTCAAAACAATAAATCTTAAAATATGTATTTAAAAAGTGAAGAATCTCAAGATGCTGGGATAGCTCATTACATTGAGAGCTTGCCTTACAACTGGGAAGTCTGAGGATTGAATCCCAGTCCCAGCCCGTGCAAACCCATATGCTAAACTGGGGTGTGCCTCCCATATGGAAGGCCCCCAGTTTAGTTTCCATCCCATGTGGCCCCATATTCACCTGTGTGTAATGAAACTATGTCAAAGCTGATGATGTGCAACTATGGAGACAGCTGTGGGCCCTCCCCCTTTTCTCTGTCTCTTTTTTCATTTGAGAGACCTTTCAAACAAAATAAATCTTTTTAAAAAATGAGGAGAAGGGGAGAGCAAGATGGCGGCATGAGAGGAGAACCCAGACACCTACCTGGGAAGGGACTTACGAACAAAAAGGATCCCACAGGGGAAACCCTGAGAAGCACCCTCAACTGAGAGAACCACACAACGCAGAACAACACACAAAGGTTAGAGGAAAAAGGGGAGAGCGGGAGAGGGAGGGAGAAGGAGCAGTTTGGGGACAGGAA
>PVKE010050473.1:0-10939 GCA_004027555.1 Craseonycteris thonglongyai
CTGACCACCTGCACTCCCCCACTTCTTCCAGAGCCCCCACCACAGCCTGACCTTCTGTGTCAAAACTTCTGAACGCCTTTTCTACCTGGTGGCGCCCAGTCAGGAAGCCATGAAAATCTGGATGGATGCCATCGCGACTGCCGCTGACGAGAACCATGCTGCCTGAGTGGCCGTGGCCCACTGTCCACGCCCAGGCCCGCCCCTTTGGAACTCTGGCCACTCAGCAGGCGCTTGGGCTGGGCTGGCCTGACCTAGGCCTTTTGGGCTGCAGGTGCCTTCCTCCCATGAAGCCAGCACTTGGGGACCTGCTCAGGATGAAGATTGGGGGGGGGGTAGGGAGTTGGGGGGTGGGGAGGGAGTGGGGAGGGACGGGATGGAACTATTTATTGGTACTCCTGTAACACTGAATTAAACATTATGGTAAAACTGGTTACTGTGGCTTCCAGCCCAGGCCTCCTGGGCCCCTTGGCCGTTAGGCAGAACATCACAGGTATGGGGACCTCGGAGAGCCAAGGTTCCCACAGCCGGTTCTTCCCTTTATCAGAACGGAGGCCTTCAACTCTAAGGTCTCTGCTGACGGACGGAGGGAGGGAGGGAGGGAGGGAAGCATCCTTAGCAATTGGCCACTTTGATGTTTTTACTTCGTGGGCCCACGTGCTTCCACCGTTTTTGATTTGACTGGCCTCTTGGCAGTTTGTAGGAGCTCCTGCCTTCCAGGCCCTGGCACGCTGATGCCCTCTGCCCTGCCCTTAACCAGCTAGCAGCCCATTCTGTAGCTGGAAAGCCCTGCCTCACTCCCCTGGCTGAGTCAGGCACCCACCGCTGAGCTCCCCTGTCCCATCCCTGAACACCCTGGGTCATCACTGACGATGGATCGTCCCTTCCAGACTGGGAGCTTCATGGGGGCAGAGCCAGGGCTGTGCTGGTGCAGCTGTGTCCCCAGCACCACAGGACACATCTCATCCGTGAAAGTGAAAAAGAAGAAACGAGCTTCCCTGTCACACCTTGGTCTTTGCACACCCAGCCAGGAGGAATTCCCGGGAGCAGCCCAGGGCCACTGGCGTGGAGGTGGGGGGTTCCCGAGAATGGCTTTTTGGCCACCTGGCTTAGCTGAGGATTAGGAGGCCTCTGTCCTCATGCGCTCTCATGACATTGTGGGGTTTGAGGGGGGAGGGTTATTTCCCTGGGGGATCCATTTGCCCTAATCCTTGATCATCCAGATTTGTAATTTAATTGAGTGGCCTGAGTATCTTCCACAAGATCAAAGAAGTAGAAGGAAAAAGGGAAAAAAACAGGTGGTCCTTCCAGAAAATCAAGACAAGGGGGGTGGGGGAGAGGTAAAGTCACTTTGATGCCTCTTTAATTAACCATTTCTAAGCCCAGTCTTATCCAGAACCCCATGTCTAGTCCCATGATTGCCTCCCTCCTATCAAGAGAAAGAAACCGAGGGGTCTGAAGCAGATGAAGTCGGGACAGGGAAGGGTAGACTACATGCTGAATTTTTTGAGTCTAACAGGAGAAAAGATTAATTTAGCCCAAGAGGAAGCTGGGGAAGAGAACTGGCAGGTCACAGGGATTTAGGATTATGTGAAGTCAAAAGATGTCATTGATCTTTGGAATTTTTGGAGAGCCACTAGAGTAAGGTGACCAGATTTTAACATTGGTAAAGTGGGACACCATTGACCGGGGGGAGGGGGCTCTTGATTAAAAATTTGATCTATCTACCGCCGTTCCCTAGCTTGTGCATTCTTTCCAAAAATCGGGACTTTTTTAAAACGCCGCGGGACGCAGGACAAATTGTTAAAAATCGAGACTGTCCCTCTGGTCACCTTAAAGTTGCTAGTCTGTTCAGATTTCCATTAGTAGAGCTTCCTTCTTAATCTATTTCTAGAGATGTAACCCCTCCCCCACCCCATCCAGGCAAAGCTGTCACTTTTTCAGTCTAACCTCAATCCAGTCACCACACACCTTCATCCCCTCCTTTAAGAGTTGGTCCTCCACAAGTGTTTGCTCCATGTGGACCAGGTGGGGAGTGATGGGGGTTTCCAGAATCTTCTCAGCGAGACATCATCTTCATAAACTCTGCAAAGAAAAGTCCCTGATGAGGCACTTGTTTGTCAGAGGAGCTGACATTACTTCTTTGAGCCCTTACTACGTGTCAGAAACCACTAGCGATCCTTGGGAGATTAACTGACCCCTCTATGCCTCGACTTCTTCACCAACAAAAATGGGATTTACTTTATATGGTTTTTAAGATGGTTAAACGATGTGATGTCAGATGCCAGGATAGCTCAGCAGGTTAGCACTTGCCTTGCAACTGCAAGGTTCGGGAATCGAATCCCAGCCCCTGCCCCGGCCTGTGCAAAGCCATATACTGAACTGTGGTGCAACTGGTAACTGCTGAGATGCTGGCAAAGGTTCTTGCCTCCCTTGTGTGGGCCCCCAGTTTGGTTCCTGCTCCCCATGGTCCCACACCCACCTGTGTGGAATGAAACTATGTCACAACTAATGATGTACAACTATGTCTCCCCCTTCTCTCTGTCTCTGACTCTCTGTCAAAACAATAAAAATAAATTTAAAAAAACAAACAATATGTCTATAAGACACAGTAAGTGTTAAATCATAATTATAAGTATCTTATTTCATCTCCTCAACTCTTCCCATAGGGGTAAGTACCATTTTACAGATAAGCAAACTGAGGGCCCATGAGATTGACCAACATGCCCGAGGTCATGAGGGTGGTGAACAGTGAACCCTGGAATGAACACAGGTGGTACCTACCTTTTCTGTGACTCAAGGTCAGATGAACTTGCTGGCCTCGTCCAGGTCTTGAGGTCAGTCTGTCTTTCCCTTGCCTGTAGTGGGCATAAGGCTTTGTCTCTTCAAAGGTTTATCTCCTACCTCTTCCAGATTTCCACAGATGCCCATTGTACACGCAAGCCAGGCTAGATCCAGCGGGCATTCAGCAAACATTTGCTAAGTTGTAGCCATGCAACATATATCAACTAAGACTGGGAATTATAGAGCAGATATGATTTAGAGGAGACCCCTCATTGCCCCTCAGGACTCCACAACCTAAGAGGCAAACACAACACAGCAAGGTCTGAAGTGACAACTTCCTTTGGCGAGGAATAGAAGAAGAAGAAAAAGAAAGACTTCACAGAAGGGACAATTATGCCCAGCTAAGGATGAAGGGACACTTCTTAGCAAAGGTTGCACTGGCCTGACTTCCTGAGGGTTGGAGAAGATTTGGAAAGGTGGGGAAGCCAGGATGGCTCAGTGGGTTGAGTGCTTGCCTTGCAGGCGCGGGTTCCAAGGATCGAGTCCCAGCTCCAAGCCATTTGAACCCATGTGCTGAACTGGGGTGTGCTTCCCATGTGGTGGGCCCCCAGTTCGGTTCCCACTGCCCGGGATGTGCTTCCATGTGGGAGGCTCCTGCTTTGCAGGGGCACGCTTTGCACACAGGAGGTCCCTGGTTCAGTTCCCACTCTGCGTGGCCCCACATCCACCTGTGTGGAATGAAACTATGTCGAAACTAATGATGTACAGCTGTGGAGACTGCTCTGGGCCCTCCTTCTCTCTCTCTGTCTCTGTCTCTCTCTCTGTTTGCCAAACAATAAAATAAATCTTATAAAAGAAAAAAAAAAGAGTTGGAAAGGCATTGATGACATGGGAAAGGTGTGGTGAGAGGAAGGAATACCAGGGAGAAAGAAACAGAAGTTGGAGAATGCAGAGCTGGTACCAGGTGTACGTGAGAACAAAACAAACACACACACAAAGTCAGAGAACAGACAGCTGTGGGGGAAGAGTGGTTGGATCATGAATGCACTTGAATATCAGACTAAGGACTTTGGACTTTGGTCTTTAAACAGAAGTTCAATGGTGTCACAATTTGAACTTGACATGTCTTATTTATGTCTCCCACAAAAATGGCCTCCACTCCCATCTGCACAGGACTCCAATCTTCTATGTCTATGCAGTTACTCGTGTACACATTGAGCTCTGAGTAGGAACTAAGGATATAGCAATGACAGATTTAGTCCACGGCCTCAGGAAGAAACAGGCTATAAACTAATGTAAGCTATCGTGCTCTCACGGCAGAAGCAAGCACAGGTGTTACGGATCACAGAAGAGGGATGCTGAGCCTGGCGTTGGAGGAGACCCCGTCCAGGAGCAAAGCTAAGAGTTAGCCAGTGGGAAGAGGAAAGGGTGTTCCAGACAGAAACAGTGACCTGAGTGATGACAGGGAGGGGAACTGAGTGCATGATTCCTTGTGTTCTCCAAAGCTGTGGGAGACAGGTGTCGTCATTACCCCCATTTCACAGATGTGAAAACTGATACTTAAAGTAAGTGACTAAGGTAAGGCCATGGAGTAAGAGGTGATCCTGAAATCGAACCCCATGAATCTGACCCTAGAGTCCCAGCTACTAACCAGTCCACTCTCCTTCTGGTGGGACATTTTGTCCCTATGACAAAGGCACCCAGTGAACAAGGAGGGATGAGGGAGGCAGAAGGGAGTCCTGCCTGAGCATGCGTAGAAATGGGCTACTGGACAAGGTGGTTAAGGTGCAGCCCAGAGTAGAAACAGGAGAGGTGGGGGACACAGAGCTCTCTGAAATGACATGGACAGAAAGGGTGCAACAAAAACACTTCAATCACCAAACCTCAAACTGGGGGAAGAGTAAGAAGGAACAGCCAACTTGGAGAAGCAGAGTTGGAGGTGTCACCTTCAAAGTCAACAGTGCCAGCTCCATTCACATGGGCCTCTTGGACAACTTCAGAGATCTCCTGGGGGCTGAGCTTCTCTCCCAGAAGCCTTTGCATGGCCTGCTGTGACTCTCCCAGGGTGACCTCCCCATCTCCACTGGTGTCAAACTGGATAGGAGCAGAGGGGGTAACACGGCTGGCCTCTGGACAACTGGGGGCTGGGGGGGGCACCACCCCCTGTTCCGATGAAAATTGGAACATAACTTTTGACTCCTCTAAAACATCACTACTAATAGCTTACTGTTGATCAGAAGCCTTACCCATAACATAGTTAACACCTGCTTTATATGTTATCTATATTATATGCTGTATTTTTACAACAAAGTAGTCTAGAGAAAAGAAAACGTTATAACAAAAATCCTAAGGTTCAGCTATGAGTTTTTTCAAATTGCTGCAAATCTCCAAAAGTTTTTACAATGATTTTGTTGAAAAAAAAATCCACATATAAGTGGACTTTCACAGTTCAAGCCCATTTTATTCAAGAGTCAACTGAATTGGCAATGACGATAATAAGAGCGGCAGTGTTTAGTGATCACTTAATGTCACTCAAGAACTGGGATGCCAGGATAGCTCAGCATTGAGAGCTTGCCTCGCAATCACGAGGTTGGGGTTCAAATCCAGCCCCCGCCCGTGCAAACCCATATGCTGAACTGCAGCACAACTGGCAACTGCTGGGATGGCTCGGCGGTGAAGGTTCTCGCCTCCCGTGCGGGAGGTCCCCCGTTCGGTTCCCACCCTGCGCAGCCCCACATCCACCTGTGTGGAATGAAACTATGTCACCACTAATGATGTACAACTATGGAGACTGCTCTGGGGCCTCCCCTCTTCTCTCTCTCTACCCCCTTCACCTTTTCTCAAACAATAAAATAAATCTTAAAATAAAAAAGAACTCAGCTAAGAGCTTTTGTGCATCATCCACGAGAATGCTGGCTCCTTGAAAGGCAGGTCATTTTGACAGCCTTGCTCACCACTCCCTGCTCAGTTCCCAAAGCAGTGCCTGCCACGTGCTAGGCACTGGATAAATACTTGTTAAATTAACAAACTGCCTCCAAACTTGTACATTGCACAGCCTTAACCAATCTAACAGAGTGCTTCTTTGTTTTTGTCTCGTATAATTGAAACAAATCAGCTCTCACCACACTCCCTTGCGTAACATCCTCCAGTGGCTTCCTGTCTCCTTCAGAATAAAACCTTGACCCTGCTCCTTCAGGACGCTGAGACCTTGTTGATTTCATGCCACTGTCTCTGCAGCTCACACCTCTGCAAGCACCCAGGCCTCTTGCTCTTCCTCAGTTGCGCCTTCCTACCTCCGACGTTTGTGCCTGGTGCTTCCTCAGCCTGGAATATGATTCCCCTAGAGCAGGGGTGTCCAAAAGAAATACAATGCGGGCCTCGTGGGTAATTAAAAATTTTAAAATAGCCACGTTAAATTTAAAAAGTTAAAAGAAACTAAAAATTCTTAATCATTGATTTTATTTAACCCAATTATTTCCAAAATATTATCACTTCAGCATGCAATCAGTTTAAAAAGGATTAATGAGCTATGTGACCTTCTTTTCAGGCAGACTGGCTTTCACAAGACTTAGCAGTACTGTACTAAGTACTTAGTATGTACTTAGCACAGTTAGTGAACACACCACAGAGGACACTGAAGTGAAAGATACTACTTCTTCATCTAAGGTGTATTATACACGAATAACACTTCTCAATTCAGACACAAAAAGGTACCAGAAATACTTGATCTGTATTTAGGTTTCACAAAATTTATACTTGAAAAGGGCAATTCACATACCCACGTCGTTCCAAACAAATGTTTTCCAATAACTGAATTGAGTATTCACTTTTATTTTATTTTTTTAAGATTTATTTGTTTTTTATAAAGAGACAGAGAGAGACAGAGAGAAGGGGGAGGGCCCAGAGCAGTCTCCATAGTTGTAAGAAATCAGTTTAACACGATTTCATTCCACACAGGTGGGCGGGGGCCGCACAGGGCAGGAATCGCGCTGGGGGCCTCCCACATGGGAGGCATACCCGCTTGAGCTGGGGACCAGGGGCCTCTCACATGGGAAGCTCGCCCCAGCAAGAACCTAACTGGGGGCCTCCCACATGGGAAGCACACCCCAGTTCAGCATATGGGTCCTCATGGGCCAGGGCCAGGATTCAATCCTTGAGCTTCAGGGCTGCAAAGTGAGCGCTTACCCTGCTGAGCCATCCCAGCTTCCCTAAGTATTCACCTCCAAATGAAAACTAATTGAATTTACAGTCAAATGAATATAAATGGAAATTAAATATACAATTTAAGTAGAAGTAATCAAAATTTGATAAAATTAAAAATTTACTTCCTCAGTCACACTCACCACATTTCAAGGGCTCAATAGCCACAAGTTGCTGGGGGCTACCATCTTGAACAGAGCATTTCTGTGACCACAGGAAGTTCTGTTGGACACGGCAGCTCTAGAACTTTCCAGGAAGCTGGTAGAGACCATCCCACAGCTAGTAAGGGAAGGTCTCGCTGGGTTTTGGACCCATGTTTGCCTGGCTCCAGAATCTTTCCCTCCAAACACGATACTATTCTTTGTTTTTGTCTCATATAATTGAAAGCTGTCTGAGTGAGAAAAACATTCTATCAGGGGTAGAAGTGAATTTCAGCAAGCTCCCTCCCCTCCCTGGATCTCATTTTTAATCATGTGGGTTAAACCACACAATCTCTTTCGAGTCTCCTTCTGGGATCCCACATTCTTGGATTCCTTCTTCCTATTACAGGCACGAAGCTTAGGGGTCCTAATGCGTTTTGAAGATTACAGGATCCTGGACAAGATTTCTCATTTCTGTGAGCCTCAGTTTCCTCATGTGTATGATTAAGATACATGACTGCTGATTCCTACTCTTATTTATGAGGGTTACATTAGATAAAATAGGTGGAGGACCTTGTCCATTGCAAGTGCTTGGAATATGTTATTTTCCTCCCCTATAAATCCTACCATACCTAAAAAGAAAAATTGGTTTGGGTGGTTCCTGTTCATGGCTAGTGACTGACCATTGATCTCTGGGGTCTCCTTTAACCACCTCCAGCATTATGAAGCATAACTCACTTCCTTGAAGGCATCGCGCATCTCCTGGACACCAATCATCCCAGCCATTTCTGCAAGCAGTTTGGGGGCCACTAACCCCACAAAGTCATCAAAATCTACAAGGCCACCCACTAAGGAAGGAAGAGGCAGGTCTAGTGAGAGTCCAGCGCCCTCACCCTCCTCCCTTACCTCATGTTACCCTCAAGTCTCTTCAAGAAACAGATTGGCGCCAATCTCTCTGCCTTCTAAGAGCTTTCTCTCAGCCAACTCAAGCCCTCCGGTCTCTCTAATCTGAACAGGGGCGTATGGAGTGTTGTGTTGCAGAAGCAATGAACTGTCCGTGTGACCCGGAGCAAATCTCCTAATTGGTTCAGATCCATGTTCCCTCATCAGATCTGTAGATGAAAGAGTCTGGTTTAACTGAACACCAAAATCTCTTCCAGATATAAATACTATCATGTCCTTGAATTCAACCTTGTTTACTCACTAACTGGCTCAGAAGCAACCCCAATAGCAATTTTATCCCAGCTTCAGTCTCAAAATCAGCTTTGGTTGCCATCTAAAAAAAAAAAAAATCCATCCTTTTTGCAACACTATTCATCCACATTAGCTCCAAATCCAAATTTGTTTCCAGCATCAAATACAGTTCCAATCTTGTGCTCCACGGATGAATCTTAGTAGTGATAGTAAAAACCCACACAGGCTAAGCATTTACGAGGCTAAGCCTTCACCTGTATTAGTGGTATCTTTTATCCCTTCCTTTTTACAATCCCACAAAGTAAGGAGTGACATCATCTTCACTCAACAAATGGAAAAACTGAGACTCAAGAGTGGGGACTAACTCTACTTTTTAAAATGACCACAGTTAGTAAATAAGGAAACTGGGAACTGAACCCAACGCTATTTCTAAAAGTCACCGTTTTAACCACTTCAACTGCTACCTCCCTAGTATAGTCTGAACTGTTTCCTTCCAGCCTTCTAGCCTCTCTTATCCTCTTCCTGATCTCCAGTTCTACTCTCAACCTCCAGATGCTCCCCAAGTCCATCCTTAGCACTCCCCAAACCCCGGTCACGCCTCCCCCCACGGCCCCACCCTGGCCTCACAGTCCATGCAGATCTGCTGGCCCAGTTCAGTCAGTTCCATCTCTGTGGGCATGTAACCCATTGTCCTCATGAGCGTCCCCAAATCCTTACAAGAGATGAACCCATCTCGGTCCTTGTCGAACTCAAGAAATGCTTCCCGGAGCTCTGAAAGGTAAGAGGAGGGGGACTTGAAACAGTCAGTGAGGAAGAGTGGCATCCCTTGAAACCATCCATGAGGCACAGACTAGAAACTTTTCAAAGGAGCATACACCTTTAAAAACAAATTTCAATAGGTCGTGAACTATGAAATGTGTCAGCAAGAGCAATGATTCCTGAGACCACCAAACAGTAGGTATCCCTGAAGTCCTTCTAATTCTTGGGTGAGGTTATGGGAAACTTCAAAACCATCAAAAGAAAAATCAACAACTTTTGATTCATTGTAAAATTCAGGTGTCATTCCTGGGCCTCTGAGACATTTGGGGATGGATATGCCTTCTAACTACTTTGGGAGGCACCCACACTGCTATGAGAAAGAGTTGCACAAAATCACAATTAAGTGGAAAAGGAGTGAAGTAACATGTTCACGTGAGGGAATTTATACTGAAATGGACAGAGAGCAGGCAAGGGGGTGGATGAAGTGGGGACATTTGGGGGGACAAAGTGTTACCTTCAATCTCATCTTGTCCCAGGGGTCTCTCCTGGAGATGAATGCAAAGGAGAGGAACTTTGGAGAGAGGGTCAGGGGTTCAACATCAAATCTCCAAACATGTCCCCACATTTTCCCAAGCTACGTTTCCCTCCCCATCCTTGCTCCTCTCTGCACCTCTTACCTTCCCACCTCCTAACTCCTATTCCACCGCTGTTTGCTTCTCGCCCTCCGCCTCACTTTTCTCATTTCCTCTCTCCCATCCTGAATCTTGATCTCTCGCCTGCCTCTCCCAAAGGGACAGCCACCCCATGTGCAGAAAGGGGTGGTGGAGGCCGCAGAACCAATACCCCCACTTCTCCAGATGAAGAAAGGGAGACTTCAATCACGGCCAACGTGTTCAGAGTGCTGACTGGGTCAGGCAGGTTTCGCAGTCATTTCATTCACACCTCAGAACCGCTCTGTGAGGCTCACCCACATAATCATTCCCATCTTACTGAAGAGGCAGCTGAGGACAGAGAGGATAAGGAACCTGGCCAAGGTCAGGTAGTTCATAAATGACACTGAATCACTCCCCCAGATTGTAAGCAAGTCACACACAGGGAGCACTGGGATTTGAGTTCTCTTTCCCCTAACCCCTCCCTCCCTCTCTCGTTTATTTTATTGGGGAAAGGAGGATCTAAAAACCTAACAATTACGGTAAAATCGTGCCCATTAGAACAAGCAGACCTGGCCCCACCACTGACTAATTGCACAAGCTTATGGCAAGTGACTTTATGACTCAGAATCTCATTTTCCCCATCTGTAAAATGAGAATGAACATATCACTGTCCTCACAAATTGTTCTGACAATTAAATGGCATCAGAATGCAAGCCCTTTGCACAGGGCTGGGCACGTAGCAATCAATGAATACATGGCAGCTGCGATCATCATCATCCTCACGACTATAGGTGTCCACAGGGAAAAAGTGATGATGTTTGTCACAAATGACATCACCCAGTTTTCCTTCTGTTTTGTTGGCCCCTCTCATCTCCGTGTTGCTCCTGACTTCGGCTTTCGCTGACCCACGTCCCCACTGTGTTCCTTGGAATTCTGCTACCTTCTCAGCTCGTTCTCGCCCACCGGTCCCCCTTGCTCCACTGCGCTCACTGTGCCCTTTTCTTTCCCATGCTGCAGCTCCCCTCGCCCTGCCCACCGTCCTTCCCCACTATGCCCCACCTCAGCCTGTTTCTCAGCGATGCCCTTTCTCAAGAAGATGCAGGCGGGGCCCGTGGGATACCGCACGGAGCGGGCAGCTTGCCACAGTCTCGAGAAGCTCCCGCCTTCCCTTCCCCTTTGGTGGCTCAGCCTCCTTATCTTCCTCCCTTTCTT
>PVKE010050474.1:0-10942 GCA_004027555.1 Craseonycteris thonglongyai
TTGATTCTAAAGTTTTATCAAGACAAAAGACCCAGAATAGCCAACACAATATTGAAAAAGAATAAAGTTGGAGGATTGATTCTACCTGACTTTAAGACTTACTACCGTGGTATATAAACCTACACAGTCAGGATAGTGTGGTATTGGCACACACACAAGACAAATCAGTGGAATAGAACATGGAACCCAGAAATAGAACCATAGAAATATAGTCATCTGTTCTTAGACAAAGGAGTAATATAATACAATGAAGAAAATGTCATCTTTTCAACAAATGGTTCTGGTATAATTGAATATCAATATGCAAGAAAGCTAAGCTAGAGACAGACCTTACATCCTTCACAAAAATTAACTGAAAATGGATCTCAGACCTATATGCAGAACTACAAAACTTCTAGAAGATAACACATGAGAAAGCCTAGGTAACCTTGGGTATAGCAATGACTATTTAGATATAACACCAAAAGCATGATCTATGAGTGATATAATGATAAGATGGACTTCATTAAATTGAAAAGTTCTGTGTAGTCAAAGATAACGTCAAGAGAATAAAAAGCCACAGACTGGGAGAAAATATTTACAGAAGATGCATCTGATAAAGTACCACTATTCAAAATACACAAAAATTAAAACTTCATAAGAAAACAAACAAAAAGAACATATACAGATCGTACTTAAACACATGAAAGGATGCTCCACACCATGCCAGCAGGAAATTGCAAATTAAAATAGCAATTAGATGTCATTCAATGCTGGTGGGAATAGTATGGCCACTTTGGAAGACAAGTTTTGTTTTTTTGTTCCAAAACTAAACATAATCTTATACAGTCCAGCAGTAGTGCTTCTTGGTATATATTCAGAAGAGTTGAAAACTATAGCCACACATAAACCTGCACATAGATATTTATAGGAGCTTTATTCATAATTGCCAAACTTAGAAGCAGTCAAGATGTCCTTCACTAGATTAATGAATAAACTATGCTACATTTACACAACGAAATATTATTTATCCCTAAAAGGAAATGCTATCAAGCCATGAAAGACATGGAGGCAACCCAAAGGCACATTACTAAGTGAAAAAAGCAAATCTGAAAAGACTACATTATTGTATGATTCCAATTTTATGACATTCTCAAAAAGGTAAAACCATGTATACAGTTAAAAGATCAGTGGTTTCTTGGGGATGCAGGGATAGCTCAGCAAGTTGAGCACTTGCCTAGAAACCACAAGGTCCAGGGATCAAATCCTGACCATGGTTGGTGCAAACCCACGTGCTGAACTGAGTGAGGCACAACTGGTAACTGCCAGATGGTGATGAAGGTTCTCACTTTCCATGCTGGAGGCAGGTCCCCATTTCAGTTTCTGCCCTGCACAGCCCCACATCCACCTGTGGGGAAAGAAGCTATGTCACAACTAATGATGTGCAACTATGGAGACTGCTCTTGGCCTTCCGCCCTCCTCTCTTTGTCTCATTCATCTTCTCTCAAACAATAAAATAAATCCTAAAAAGAAAAACAAACAAACAATGATCAGTGTGTTCTAGAGGTATGGGAGTAAGGGTGCACAGGTTGAGCACAGATAATTTTTAGGGCAGTGAAAATACTTTGTATAATATCGTAATGATGAATGCATGTCATTATTCATTTGTTCAAATTCATAGAATGTACACTACCAGAGTGAATCATAGTGTAAACTGTGGACTTAGGGTGATTAATTGTGTGAATGTAGGTTCATCAATTGCAACAAATATACTATTCTGGTGGGGAGTGTGGATAATAGGGGAGGCTATGCATGTGTGGGGGCAGGGGGTAAATGGAAGTCTGTACCTTCCTCTCAATTTTGTTGTTAATGTGAAAGTGCTCTAAAAAAATCAAAGACTTAAAAAATCAAAACAAAAGAAAAAACAAAGCAATCTCAGGGTATAAGAAATGTCAGATTTCTGGTGCCTAGTAAAACTGTTTTAAGCAATGCACTTGCATTTTTATATGGATATATATGTAGATATGTATGTGTGTATATGTGTGTATGTGTGTGTATGTATGTATGTGTGTACACACACACACACGCACACTTTTTTTTTTCCTTTTCCAGTTTTAAGTAGGTGAAAAGACTTATTTCTCAGTTAAGGATTCGTATGTGGCAGATATGGGATCTAATCAACCAACGTTTTTATTTTTTAACAAAATGCTATCATTCTGACAATTACAGAATGCTGTGGTGTGTGCTTACGCATAGGTTATAAGAATAACAGTGTAGAGTATAGCTGTCATACAAAACACTGCTTAATCATTTTAATTTGATGGATAAGAATATTATGCCTCTGTACTGTGAATTGCAAAATCACTTGGGGATAAACAGTTTGACACAAATGTGACATTTGAAAATGAAATTGCATCAATAATGTAGCGATTCCTCCTGGTTTCATCGGAGTCGTGATAATGATTTGGAAAGGACCTTGGACTGACTGTGCACATGCTTCAGCAGCTGTGCTGCTCCTTATCAGGCACAGTGTCAAATAAACTTCATGAAGATTTAAAGCCTTAGAGATAACTGTGCAATTGAAAATGCATTCCTATTATGCATTTAAGGCAATGTGATCCTACCTGTTCTCTAAAGTGAATTTTAAACAGCAGGAGCTACTGGGAACTAATTTCCTGGGTTTAATGCTAATTTTCCTGGATGGTTCTTATTGTAATATTCCATTTTAAAATATAAATTAGAAATTACTTTAGGTGATTTTTATAGTTGAGGATTATTAGGAAGGGACTACAAAGAGAGTTCTACTTATTAAAACCTGCTTAGGTTACTGGTTTTCTTTACACACATGAGTCATTGCTTAGCAAAACTTACAAGTATGAAAACATGATTCCATTTGGCATGCCAATGATTACATTATGGTTTAGACCTAGAGATGAGTGTTTTTTGTTTTTTCTTTCTTATTTTAGAATAAACTATCATCAGCTTTGTGTGCTAGAATGACTTAACACATGTTCCAAGATACCGTGTCTACCTACCAAAAAAATAAATAAATAAAAACTAACAGATGATCTGCATCATGTCTCATCGACACAATTCACCTTTTAGGATGATGATGAAAGAAGTATTTGATTGAGCAGACTGCTGAGTCCTAGCTTGTCACTTATTCACTCTACAGTTAGGGCAAGTTTCTTCACCTCCCTGGATCTTAGTTTCCTTATCTGGAAATTGGGTATAATAATACACACAATAGAACTGTTTTGTGATATGTAAAAATAACAATGTGAAACTACTATTACAAACTATGAAGTCTTATACCGTTGTCGGGTTGAGACATTGTTTCACAACTGAGTTGCCCCCTAGGGGACCTCTGACAATATACGGTATGACTTTTTTGAGTGTAAGAACTTGGTGGTGGTAGGAGAAAGTGTGCTAGTGGCATCTAGTGGGTAGAGTCGAGGGATGCTGCTAAATATCTTACCGCGTACAGAATAGCCCCCCGCCCCCAGTAAAAATTCCCTGGACCCATATGTCAGTAGCACTGCTGTTGACAAATACTAGGTTAAAACTTAAAGACCTCAAACATTTATGTGACTCTAATGATCTTGTTTTCCTAGTTTTTCATCCATCCTTTAGTGGCTATAAAAGCCGTACTTATTATTTAATTTACACTTTAATTCTAAGTCTGCTTAAAAATAACAGTACTCATTATAGCATTTTACCTTATTGACCTTACATTTTAATTATATATTATCACATATATTTACTTTTTTGTTAAGCTTTATATAGGGAAGTATAATTGTGATTAATGAATGTTCTCTCCTGAATCCATTTGTAGGAATTCTAAATTCATGGATACTTTTTGTATATTTTAGTCATTAAAATATTCTGATAGTTTCTTATACTAGTTTCTAAAGGTCCACAATCCATTATTAAAAATATCAAAGCAACGTGTTTTAGAATTCAGAATTATTTTGGCTTTAAGACAGGTAATATAGTACCAATTTTATAGCATATATGTATTATGTAATAATACCCCATCATGGTCTGGGGCAGCGTTTATTCAGTAAAATATGTGACTAATTACAGTAAGTGGGTTAAATGAGCTCATATAAGTTTATACCGCATTTTACCACTAAAAAAATTCAAATCAGGCCAGATTTAGTTGCCAAGCGAATTAAAGAACAAAGCATATATTTTTCAGAGCTTTTGTGAATTTTGGAATTGTAGATAAAGTACTATGGACTTACTCATATCCCTTTACTAATCATAATGCCCCATGTCTGTGAAGTCATTATATCACCAAAAGAGCAACAGAGTATATAAATTTTATTATACAAAATAGACATGCACCCCTCTCTCATCAACTCAATGATTATTGGTAAGAGCAGGTATATTTGAAGCATGCACTGCCTTAATTAATGTTCAAAGTTATATCAGACTATATGAATAAGTGTCCCAGTTAATAAGCAGTTACAACTAATTTTTGGTTACAAGGATATACTCTGCAAAATAAAGACTCTTAAAGAGGACTTAGTTTATAACATGAGCTATATACAAAACTATAATTGGACATATCCAGTGTAGGAATAAAAGTAATATTAGCATCTGTTTTAGTTCATAGTGAATATATATGTTCAGAACTTGATACAGCTTTAGAACAATGTCACCATGATCATGTGTAGTGATGCATCCAATTTTCTCTGTATTCCATTATGAATACTTAAAGTCAAAGACAAAGGGAAAGGAATGATGGAGTAAATACTTGAGAAGCTTAGTATGTGACATAGTGAAATGGAGATACCTGTACAAGAAAGTTATTTTCGAAGACAGTGCCTTTTGCCTAAGCACTATGGCCCTGAAATGTGTAGAATTATTACTGAAATTTATAAATGAGTAACTTTTGGCCCAGGTCAGTTCTTTAAGGTTTCTTCATGTTGAAGCACATGATATTGAAGTGTTTTGAGGCTGTGTCTTATTAGAATCTCCTATAAATTGTAGGAATCTTGGCCTTGCCTTGTCCTTGTTCAAATTAAACTTCTTTGACGTAGATATCCTTGAAGTGTACCTAACTCATATTTGAAACCCTTCAAAAGGCCTTTGGTTTACAGGACTATGATAGTAGACAACCCGAAAAGACTCCCAGTACAAAATATTTATAAATGTGTAAAATATAAACATATGTGTATTTTTTTAAATTTCAGAGCTGGTAATTAAAAAAAGTAAAAATCACGTTTCAGCTCCTAAAAATAAAAAGGGAAGCTAATTTAGGAAGCATAGGGCCAAAACAGCAGTAAATGAGGAGTCTATAATTTTCAGACATGTGATGATAGGAAACAAGGATTTGGATGAAGAGGTGGAGTTGGAGCTAATTTTCTTATAAAAAGTCAATGCATTCAAAGGGCTTTACCCTCAAAAATAGTGGAATAAGAAAATGTACTCATTGGCTAGGAACTATGACATGTTGGCCAAATTTATTTTGAATCTGAGTAGAACATAAATAGATACCTTTTTCAAAAAGATTTGTAGTCAGGACTGCCTTTGTATAGATTGGCTTTATATTTAAAAAATATGAATAGTCTCATAGCCTCAGAAAATTAACATAAAATTTTTCCTTGGGATAGCTGGCAGACAAAATGCCAAATGTTCCTATGACAACAGATAGAGAAAGCCCTGTTCAATATAAGATAATGGTTCAAAATTACAAAACTTGAAAAGAAAAAAAAAAAAAAAAGAATAATAATAAATTAGCAAGGAAAGCCTGGATAGATCAGTGAGTTAAGTGCTTGCTTTGCAGCCCTGGGGACTGAGGATCGAATCCTTTCCCCGGCCTGTGTGGACCCATATGCTGAACTGGTTTGTGCTTCCTATGTGGGAGGCCCCCAGTTTGGTTCTCACTGGCCCCTGGCTTGAAGAGGTGTGCCTTCCATGTGGGAGGCCCCCAGCGTGGTTCCCACCCTGTGTAGCCACTGCCCATGTGTGTGGAATGAAACCATGTAAAAAAACTGATAACATACAGCTATGGAGACTGCTTTGGGCCCTCCCCCTTCTATCTCTCTCTCTGTTTCTGCCAAAAATAATACAATAAATCTTAAAAAAAAAAAAGAATAAAGTAGCAAATATAACAAATATAGAATATGATGCCTAAAAATTTAGCAATATCAATCAGAAACCATAGCATAAGTATTTAAAATTATCAAAGTAATAAGAGAAGAAAAATTTGATGTGTAAGGACAAGTTAAATTAACATGGCATAATTGGTTTCTGAAAATTAAAGATATTCTTCAATGAATGGGCTTAAAGATAAAATGAGAGATAGCTTAAGAGAAATTTCATGATTTAGAAGTCATATTTTGGGGTAATTATTCAGATGCATTGTTAGCAGACAGATGAAATATGGCCAAAAACATGAATTACATTCAATATTCAAATTATGTTTACTTTTTTAAAAAGATTTATTTTATTGTTTTGACAGACAGAGAGAGACAGAGACAGAGAGAAGGGAGAGAGCCCAAAGCAGTCTCCACAGTTGTACGTCATGAGTTTTCAACTTAGTTTCACTCCACACAGGTGGGCAGGGGTCACGCAGGGAGGGAACTGGGCTGGGGGCCTTCCTCATGGGAAGCACAACCTCTTGCGCCAGAGGCTGAACTGGGGAGGGAAGCAAGAACTGAACTGGGTGCTTTTGACGGGGAAGCACATGGGTTCAGCATATGGGTCTGAATGGGCCAGGGCCAGGACTAAATCTTTGGTCCCTGAGGCTGAAAAGTGAGCCATCCCAGCTTCCTCTATGTTCAATATTAAAATTGAACAGGAGAGTATGCAAGGAGGGTCGCCCCCCAATAGGAATTTATTTATAAAAGATTGTGTTTTTATTCCTACATGTTTAAACTTCAGTCACCTTCAAAGTACTCTTCATTTGATACAATACACCTATTGAGATGCTTTTTCTACTGCTCAGAACAATTTTTGAACTCATCAATTTTGATGCCTTTTAGTGCTTCTTCCATCTTTTGTTTCACTTCTTCCACATTGGCAAAACATCTCTCTTTGAGGACTTTTTCATGAGGAAACAAACAAAAAAAGTTTGCTTGGGGAGAGGTAAGGTGAATAGGGATGGTGGGACATGGGGGTCATGTTGTCTTTGGTCAAAAATTGCTGAACACTCAGTGTGGTATGGGCAGTTGCATTGTCATCCCACATGTTATTTGTGTAAATCACCTGACATGAAGTGGGCAAATATGTTGAAAGAATCTCTAAAAAAATTCACTGAAGTCAAATGCAACCTCTCACAGCACCAGCTGGTACATTGATGCAGATGGGTTCCTAGAACACTCACGAAGCTGGGGAAGCCTCTACTAAAAGGGGTACACCCTCCCAAAGATAATTCCAGTTTACTTTGGGGTCTCCCTTGTACATCAAAATGGGTCCTAGAAGGAGGAATTTGGGAAAGTGGGCAGAGATATTAAAATAGAAAACATCTGAAAAATATTCAGAATCTCCCAGATTTTTCAGAAACATGATTCTAAGACTCAGGAATTACAATGAATACCAGAGTAAGATCAATTAAAATAAATTTACATTTGAAACATTGCAATGAAATTTTAGAACACTGAAGACAGAGAAGATTATAAAAACACTGGAGAGTAAAGACTAATTATGTACAAAGAGGAAATAGTTGTCAGCTAATTTATCATCAGCAATAATAGAAACCTTAAAAGAGGAGAATGATCTTTAAAATTTTTAATTTGGCATTTTATACCCAGATAAACAATGATTTAAGAGTAAGGGCAAAGTGACACATGTTCAGACAAAGACTGAGAGTTTTCTACCAACAGACACCAAAAACACTAGTAAAGAACATACTGTAAGGAGAAGAAGTGGTCATAGCCAGAAAGGAGATGTGAAAAGAAAAATGGAGTGGTGAGCAAACAAATTATTAAACATATAGTAAATCAAAATATACATTATGGTTGTATAAGTGATTGTTAAATGAGTGCTTATTGGGGGGTATTAAAATCAAAATGGAAAAAAAATACTTATGGGCAAGTAAAGCCTAAGAGGGGCCATTCATTCGTTCATTCAACAAGTATTTATGGATCAGCAAAACTCTTTAGGTATAAGAGATATAGCATTGAGCAAAACAACGGAAGTCACTGCCCTTATAGGAATTTTATTCTAGATGGGAAAGACAGACAACTAGCAAAGTAAAGTCATATACTATTATAGTTGATGATACATGTTAATAAAAATAACCAGAAGAAATAGAAGATTCTAAGCTGAATGGGTTGTAATTTTAAACAGGGTATCAGAGTAGGCTTCATTGAGAGGGTGACATTTAAGCAACAGTCTGAAGAATGTAAGAACAAGTATTCTGGGTAGAGGAAAGAGTATAATAGATGCACAGGTCCCAAGAAAGGAAACTGCCAGGCATGTTTGAGAAAGAGCTGAATCACGATAAGCTAGGGGAGTAGTGGGAAGTGAAGTTAAAGAGAAATGGGGGCAAGATGATGTAGGGATTAACAGGGTGTTGGGCTTTCATTCTAAGACGAGAAGCTATTGGAGGATTTGGAGCAGAAGACTGCCAGGACAAGAACATGTTTTACAAAGGTTAGTATGGATCCTCTGTTGGCAGTTAACTGTTGAGAAAAATAAGGAAAGGTAGGAAAAAGAGTTAGGGCACTACTGCAACAATCCAGGCAAGAGATGGTGGGTGTGAAGTATTCTAAGGTCTTCATATTGTTCACAGGCGGTAGAGAGATTGACTAATTTTAGATGTTAACCCAATTGTGTATATTAACTCTAAAGTTTACTAAATCAAATGATACCATTTGGTAAGTAAATAATGGTCAAATAACAATTTTATATGGTTTAATATAACAGAATCTATAATTTCTAATAAAGTTAATGGAAAAAGAAACCTCAAAATGTTTAATAAAAGATGGGAAAGAAAAACTAAAGAAATAGAAAAGGCAAGGTAAAAAAGCAAAGTGTAGAACATAATGGTAAAAACAGGTCTAAATTCACCAGAATCAAAATACAATCAAATAGACTAAATTCATATTTAAAAGACAGAGATTATCAGTTAAAAAAAAAAAGACATTGTTAAAAGTTCTTACGAGATCCCTGAAACATAACATACAGAAAGAAGGAAAGTAAAAGTATGAGAAAATTATACCTGAAAAATACATATATTTTTAAGATTTATTTTTATTGTTTTTGACAGAGAGAGAGATATATAGGGCTGCACAGGGCAGGAACTGGGCTGGGGTCTCTCCCTGGTGAGAACGGAACTGGGGTCACTCCCCAGTTCAGCATATGGGTCTACATGGGCCGGGGCTGGAATTTGATCCTTGGTCCCTGGGGCTGCAAAGCGAGTGCTTAACCCACTGAGCCATCCCAGCTTCTCCTATACCTGATGAATATTATCCAAAATAATATCAGTGAAGCTATATTATTTCTACAAAAAATACACTTTAAGAATAAAGAGGCTTGGTGTATAATAATAAACTTAGCAATTCTCAGGAAGATATAAAGTGATATCTCATGCTCCTAATATAATCTCAAAGTATATCGAGAAAAATTGATAAAAATATGTGAAGAGGCTAAAAAAAGTCAATAGTCATTGAGGGAGAATTTAATAAATGTCTCTCAACAATTACTAAATGAAACAGGTAAAATAGTTGAGTATTTTATAAAGAATTAGTATAGCACAATTAACAAAATTAATCTATGAAAATGTATAAAATGTTATGTAAAATAGTTAGAAAATAAATTATTAAAAAATGATATTTACAAAAAAATGTTTTTCCTCGTAAACCACAATCTCAAAAACACCACAAAGCAGGAATCACACAGCCCATACTCTTTGATCATAGTGCAACTTAATGCCCCCTTTCTTTTCTAGAAATTAACATGTCCTCAATAACTTATAGGGTGAAAATTAGTATAAATAAATAGAAAATACAAGGCATTGGAATATATTTGATAATCAGTTGATATCATATGATGAAAATAATACAAATCAAATATGTGAAATATAGCAAAACTAAGATTTAATGTAACAGAATCTATGATTCTTAGAAAAAAAGGTGAAAATTTTTTAATCAGCTAAGCATCTAACTCTGGAAATGACGTAGTAAAAAAGCTGTAATAAGCCTAATAGCAGAATTATTAAAATAGAAAACCACAACTAAAATGTGGAGATCAGCAATACCAAGAGCTGATATTCTGAAAATATCTTAGTCAAATTATTGGCGTGCTTGATTAAGAATAAAGAAGGCATAATAAACAATATTGAAAATGATAAAGACACCATAATTATAGGTAAACTAGAGAAATAAATTTACAGTTTTATGAAAAACGTTATGCCAATAAATTTGAAAACTTAGATGAAATAAAGTATTTCTTAGCAAATCATGCCAAACTATATAAAAAAGAAATGGAAACCTGACTAGATATGTTAAAAAAATCTAAATGGGATTCTTCTCTTAATTTATCTTTTTGCTAGTTTATTATTGGTGTATAAAGATGCAACCAATTTCTGAGTAATAATTTTGTATCCTGGGGAAATCGGGATGGCTCAGTGAGTTAAGCACTCACTTTGCAGCCCCAAGGACCAAGGATTGAATCCAAGCTCCGGCCTGTGCGGACCCATATGCTGAACTGGGATGTGCTTCCCATGTAGGAGGACTCCAGTTTGGTTCTCTCCCCCTCCCCCCCCCCCGGCCCCTGGTTTAGCCTCTGGCTTGAGGAGGCATGCCTCCTATGCTGGAGGACCCCAGCCTAGTTTCCACCTTGAGTGGCCATACCCACCTGTGTGGAAAGAATCCACGTTTGAAAAGTTTGAAAAAAGTTATGACATACTACTATGGAGACTGCTCTGGGCCCTCCCCCCCCCCCCAACTCTCTGTCTCTCTCTGTCTCTGTTTCTCTGTCAAAAACAATAAAATAAATCTTAAAAAAA
>PVKE010050475.1:0-10943 GCA_004027555.1 Craseonycteris thonglongyai
TATATACTCTGCATGTGGGACATTTCAGGGCAGAGATATTTATTTCTCTTCTTGGTGGATTGTGTGTGATCAAGCCTTCAGAGATAACATTCTCTTTGTACAGGGCCATTTTCAAGTTCTGCACACTTTTGTGAGTACTCCCGGGCTCAGTTCCATGCTCCCAGCTCAGAGGCTGCCCTGTCCTGGGGAGTTTTATTGAATAAATGAATTAGCCTTCAGCTGACAGGACATCTCAGCTAAAGAGAATATTCTGATTTCTAAATCATGCCTGCCACCTTAGGTATTACTATACATTATAGAAGTATTTGAGAATTATTGTATATAATCTTTAAATGAATTCTATAGTTATTACTTCCCTGTTTCTGAATACTTTAATATGAACATTTTAAATAGCAAAACAGCAAAATTTTTAGAGTTTTTTTGGCCAACCTTCTGCAATATTTGTTTAATTATGCTAATTAATTAATTAATTAGGTTAGTTTCAAAAAGAAGACATTACTGAATGCTTGAACTTTGTTTTACTTTGCTGTTAAAAATCTAATGCTGAACAGGCAGTATGACATTGTTTGAGGTGTGGACAAAATAGCCAGTTTAATATAGAAAGTTATGGCACATTTGGGATAGACTTTACTAAGTGGTTGTGCCATCACAAAATGTGCTCACAGGGGACATTGAGAGGTGAAGGAGGGCGTAGGTCAAAGGAGGCACCCTGCGAGTGGCATGTTGAAAGAGATCATCACTTTTATGCAAGGTTATGGGAATGGTCACCTGGAAGAAGTTAGAGATCTCTGTAACTCAATTTTCTCATCTGTAAAAATAGAATAATAATACAAGTACCATCTGAGCTGTTGTGAAGTCTTTGCTGTTGTTCAGGGGCACCACCTGGCAGAGGCTTTGCCACCATTAACGTATGATGGCCTTTAAGCTCCTGGTGCTTGTCTCATCTCTATTAGCTGGAAGGGAAGGAGCATGGACATTTTTGTTGGGTGGAACTTGGAAGTGGCTCATACCATCTTCACGCAGATTCCATTGGCTAGAATTTATCACGGGGCCCAGGTAAACTAACTCTAAGGAAGGCTGCAAAATGGGGGCTAGCTGTGTGCTCAGGGAGAAGAAGAAAGCAAGGATTTTGGTAAAGATTTAGCAGTCTTGAGCACCAAGTATGATAGCACTTAAGACAGTGTATTTGTGGGGAAGCCGGGATGGCTCAGTGGGTTGAGTGCTCACTTTGCAGCCCTGAGGTCCAAGGTTCAAGTTCTGGCCTTGATCTGGTCTTGGTCCTGCCCTGGCCCCAGTGGATCCATGTGCTGAACTGTGGTGTGCTTACCATGGGAAGGGGGGGACCCGGAGACCCAGGTCAGTTCCTGCTAGGACAAGCCTCCATGTAGGAGGCTCCCTGGTTTGGCCCTCTGCTCACGGGGATGTGCTTCCCTGGCTGGTTCCTGACCGCGTCCACCTGTGTGGGATAAAACCATGTTGGAAAAACTAATGATGCACAACTATGGAGTTTGCTCTGGGCCTTCCCCCTTCTCTCTGCTTCTCTGTCTGTCTCTCTCTCTGTCAAAAAAATAGAAATAAATCTTAAAAAACAGAAGAGACTATATTTGTTACTATGACCTCTCACCTTAATGTACTCTGTGTGCTCAGAGAAGTTTCATTTATTTATACATTTGCTTATTCACGCCACACATATTTGTTAAGACCTACTATGTGCCATCCATTATACTAGGTTCTGGTAGCTAAAATAGAGATGATTCTGTCTTCTTCTTCATCTTTTTTTTTTGGTGAAAGAGAAAAAGATTTCCAAATTTCAAAACATATATGTGTTACGTTGCACTGTAACCTATAATTGAAAGCAGAAGTCATGCAAAACCCTGGTTTATTTTGCATCAGTCTTATACATCTTCCAGATCTCCTTTCTGACTTGGCACAGTTCTGACTGACTGCATAGTAAGCATTCAAATATATCTGTTGATTAACTGTGTATTTATTTGATTAAGGAACAAGTGTGCCTGAAACCCATTAATAAATACGTCACTCTCTCAAATATGTTGCCTAAAAGGATTTGAATTCTAAGAGAATATTTAGTTTTTTATTGAAGATTTTGGCTAAGTTCATTGACCACTTCATTTAGTGCTGTGTAGACAGGACCTTTAGTTCTTGGGGTAATAGATCTTATGGGACCAATTATGTTTTATCCAGGAAAGTAAATTTCCCTATTCTGAATGAGATCTGATTTTCATTAGATAGGTTTGCTACAAGATTATTTAGTGAAAATAATGTCCAGAAGCTTCTGACTCAATTCTGATTTAGCTTCTTCTCCTCCTCCACTTGCATCCTTTTGGTGCCTGAGTCTTACAGCAGCTGGAATTCCATTTTGGAAGCTACCATTAACCCGACTTGGACCAAAAGCTTAGCTCTTTATGAAAAATGAATGAAAGGATGCTTGAGCAGGACTTTACTCAGAAGAATAAATTAAGGATTAATATTAAATTTCAACTAGAGTTGGTTAGTGATTATTCTTTGTACCATTGTTTCTCAAATAAATAATATAATCCTTGGGTGAATCACAAAATAAAAGGATGGGAGAAAAAACTAGACCAGCTCAAAGAGGCGAGTTGCATGGAAAAACATGCTGAACTACCTAAGGCATAATTTTAATTAGCCACAGTGGCACAACCATTACATTAATTAAGCTTTGAGCTCAAGACACCTTGAAGCACCTAGAGGGTTTTAGGGGGATAAGTAGCTTTAATTTTGTCTAAAGAGAACCATTATATAACATATCTGTTGGTGGTTAACAGATCTTCAACATGTCTAAAAGACAGAAATTATTGTATATTTAAGGAATGTAACTTCAAATTTTATGCTCTTTCATTAATTCAGTGGTAGAAAAGAAAGCTTCTTAGAAATGAGGCTTCCAGACTTAATTATGAAAACTTTTAGAACTATTATAAGAAAAAATTCCATCAACCTTTATAGCATGTGGAGTAAACCCAACAAACTAAGGACATGTTGAACATTCCTTCAGCCTAGGTACTATGTAAGCTGAAGAGTATGCTTGTAATAATTGTGCAGTCAAAGTTGTTGAGCTCTCAATTTTGTACTACACACTTTCTCTTCTCATTTGGGTAATCATCTTCTTAGTAGATCTTACAGGGAACTGGAGCTGTGCAGAGACTTATGTATATAGATTGGGTGTCTTCCCTGGGAAGACTGGTTTTAGAACAAAGAAGAATCTAGAAGCAGTTTTCATAACTGCTGGGCAACTGCCTCCAGTGACCCTGTAACCCTTCATGATGTTGCCTGTAGACCGTTTGGGGTTTTGGACATTGGAAGGTCCCTGGAGAAGATGTTCTCAATGCTGACTGCCTGTTCTAATAACGATGCCAATGCTCAAATATTTGTCTCAGTTGACTTGGGTTGGGGCCTCCCCATGTGTATTATAAAATGGTCCTCAGGTGATGGTTGCACAGTCAGCATTGAAAACCACAAAGACAGAGGCAGTTCTGTATTACAAAGGCCGCAGGGGACAGTCACACTCTTAGACAAGCTGCTTTTCCCCACAGTCACCTGCAGTTTGTCTTTTTCAAAACTCAATTCAATTTTTCTGCCCTTATCACTGACTCTCCTACTAGTAGATATTTTTGAAATAGATATAGAATTATTCTGTTAATACTAGATACTAACCAGGGATAGTTAGCATTGTTCATTTGATCTACTTTGCTTGTAAGGTGCCTCTTCCACTATTGCCATTAGCTGGAATAAACCACACTGGCTGCTGATAGGGCTAAGGTAATTTCTCTCTGATGCTTTAAATTATTTTATGGTTTAGTTAGTTTACTGTTAGTGATATGAGAAATAAAATATGTTGTGTATTATACACAGTAAAAATCTGACATGCAGATTTCAGTGACTCTACAGGAAAAATATCCAAACCACATCTCTACCTAACCCTTCCCAGCTTGCACCCCATTTCTTTTAAGCTGATTGTACATGCCCGCTTATATAGTCTATGAAAATCATAGTTTGTGAATGAAGTTGGAATGGGTTTTTGTGCAGTGATAAGTTGGCTTACTGATCTAATGCTACATTTTTGTATCAGGTTATATTTTTAACTTATAGTCTTATAGACTTAGTTCCCTACGGATTAATTTATAGGTTTTTTCTGCTATATGGATAGCACTTCTTTGCTGAGGATAGGAGAATGTCCTTAAGAAAAGCCAGTTATACACAATAATCAGCAGTAAAAGGATAGTATTTGCTTTGTTAAAGGTGTTTTCATCAATTTTCTTTTTTTTTTAAGATATATTTTATTGTTTTTGACAGAGAGAAAGACAGAGACAGAGAGAGACAGAGAGAGGGGGAAGGTCCAGAGCCATCTCCATAGTTATACGACATCAGTTTTCATTCCACACAAGTGGGCGGGCAGAGGGCAGGAACCAGGCTGGGGGCCTCCCACATGGGAGGCACGCCCCCAGGAGCTGGGGGCCAAACCGGGGGCCTCTCACATGGGAAGCTCACCCTGGTGACCTAACTGGGGGCCTCATACATGGGAAGCACATCCTAGTTCAGTATATGGGTCCACACAGGCCGGGGCTGGAACTCGATCCTCGGACCCTGGGGCTTCAAAGAGAGTGCTTAACCCACTGAGCCATCCCAGCTTCCCACCTCAGTTATCTTCAGGGATTGAATTTACTTAGGTGCTTAAGGTGGGTCAAACCTACTCTGAAGAATACAACAGCGTATTGAGTCTATTCCACAAGGAGCACCTTGTGGCACCCCCTGAGAGACTTTAATATAATTTTACATAAAACAACAAAGGGTCTAAGGATATTTATCATGATTAGTAGTAGAAATGTTGGTCTAGTTTGTATTCTTCTGAAGCTAACACACCAGGGAGGCTGGGGATGGCAGAAAGAAAACCTAGGTGGAGTAGGAGTATCAGAGATGGCACTAGATTGGTGACTAGGGGAACAATCCAGAGATGGTGCTATTACTGGTTCCTTCTGTGAAATGGCTTGGTTGAGCTAAATTATGCTTTAGATTATTTCCAGTCCTAACAGCCTAAGTTTTAACTCATTACACATCTGTGGTCTTGTGTATCAGGTGATTGCCTCATCATGTTTAGAACCAGCATTTGTATAGTATTAGGTGCTGATGGCACTTAGGACAGCCATTCTCATTTTTTGTATTAAGTTCACTGATGGTGTTTAAAAGATTGTTGATTTTTCTTTTTATTATTATTACTTTTTAAAAGATTTATTTTATTGTTTGAGAGGAGAGAGAGAGAGAGAGAGAGAGAGAGAGAGAGTGAGAGGTCGATTGATAGATAAATAAGGGGTGGGGGAGAGGGCCCAGAGCAGTCTCTGTAGTGATACATCACCAAGTGTGTCATAGTTTTATTCCACACAGGTGGATGTGAGGCTGCGCAGGGCAGGAACTGAACTGGGGGCAGTTCAGCATATGGGTTTACACGGGCTGAGGCCAGGATTTGATGCCCAGAACCTGTTGAGCTATCCCAGCATCCCCTTCTTTTAATTTTTAATAAAAGAAGGCTTCTTGCAGTCTTCTCAGAATAACTTAAGATGGGCTGGTTGCTGAGTGATGTGGAGGCCAGGTGTGAAAGGGGGACTTGTGAAGGGATGAGGGACTCAGTGAGAAGTGGGGGTGCCTATGAAAGGACATGGAAATGTGTGGAAGAAGATTGGAGTGGGAGAAGTTTTAGTTAAAGGTTTTTCTCCTTGTCATTTGTGTGGTTGATGTCCACACAGATGCCAAATCTATACTATTATCTTTTAGATAAAGCTCATGAATTGTGGCTGTTACTTTGAAGCTTTTCCCCAACTGTTTGAAAATAAAGTTTGCCAAGAACAAATCACTTAGGAGTGAACCTACCTGAGTCCAAGTGCCAACTTGTACCCCTGTCCAGGCGGTAGCTCTGGGCTGATGTGAGGTTGGAGCTCGGGGCACGAACAGAGATTCGTTTTTCCTAAAGCTTCACTGGCTTTCCTGGGCCATACGAAGCCAAATCCAAGGCCTCTGGGGTTGTGGTTCCAGAGCTGTCCTGAATAAGGAACCCTTTGAAGTTTCTGTGGGATTTTTCTTCCGTTTCCACTCCATGGAGGTCCAGGATGAGACCTCAGAGAGCAGCAGGTAAGAAAGGAGGTCGGCTAGAAACACAGATGGGACTAGAAACAGCATCACTCAAAGAGCAGGCCTGGGACAGCATCATCAGAACTTGTATTAGGATTGACTTAATAATTTTCATAAAATGTTCTTTGGTTTTTTTTTCTAAAACCCTTTTGAAACAACCACTTTATATATGACTCTTACTGTCATTTTGTTTTACTTTAATAGAACATTAAAACCACTGGATATGTTTATGGTTGGGAAAGTTGTTCTAATTTTGTGTTCTACTTTTCCCCTTCCCTTTTGTTCACTGACTACTTCCTTGGGTCAGATGTCTTTCTTCTGATCCTCTGAGACTCACTTCTGGGGCAGTGCATCTCTGATTCTCTCCTTCACTTCACCTCCCACTTACTCATTAAACTGTCTAGACAATGTACTATTGCCCCAGAGCTTAGGATACAGAGCTTGTATAGTATCCTAACAGAGCTGGTTAGGATAGTGTATGTTAATTCAGTATAAAGAGGTAATGGACCACCATGGTCTAAAGCAAGGGCCTGCAAAATTTTTCTTTAAAGTGCTTGATAATGAATATTTCAGCCTTGGTGGACCAGGAGGTCTGTGTCACAACTGCTTGACTCTGCTGTTGTGACAAAGTAGCCATAGACAATAAACAAACATGCATAGCTGTATTCCCATAAACCATGAATTTTATACAATTTTCACTTGCTTAAGAATAGTTTTATCTTTTTATGTCTTTGAACCTTTTACAAATGTGAAAATGATTCTTGGCTCATGGACTACACAAAAACAGACAGCAGGCTGGATTTGGCTCAGGGGCTACAGTTTACTGACCTCAGGCCAAAAGGTAAGGCCTTTTAGATTATTTTTCCATACATACTGGGACATTAAGTGTCTTTAACAAAAGAAGTAATTAGCCATTTCAGACATTGTATACATGAGGGGCAGGGGGAAAGCTTTCAACAGCTCTCAGTCACAGCTTGGGGATGACTGATGGCCTGTGTGCCTTGCTTTCTTAAGATGGGCTCTGGAAAGAGCCCCATTATTTAAGTGCATCTGGTCAGCCCCATATAAATCAGCTCCACTCTTCAGTAGATTTCACTGAGTAAAAACCCACACTTCTCATTTAGGTTTTAGAAAATGGAAGGCTGTGATTCACAAAGTGAGTCAATCATGGAACCCTCTGGATTTGTCTTTAGAAATACTGAAGGTTCTTCCCATTTCTCCAGTTCTACTGTCTCACTGTGACACCTGTTCAGAGTAAGCCACCTTCCTTGTTTCCTTCTTTCTTGGGGTCTGCCAACCTTGGGAGTTGGTAATAACCTTAAAAATCCCAGTGGCTTAATAAGTAAAGGTTTGTCACAATTCAATGCAGATTGATGACAATGGGTTTGAGGGGTGCTAGTTGGGGGCGATGTATCTGCTCCATTCAATTGCTCAGGGACACAGCTTGCTTCATCTAGTGGCTTTGTTGTTCCCCAAGACTCTGGGATGTCCCACTGGACCTTCTGCATCTGAATAGCAGACAGCAGAATATGTGGAGGTTCTTGTGAAGGATGCTCTAGGGGCAGGGCTGGGAGCCCAGCTGAGGGTGTTGGCTAGAAGCCTTGATTTCTCTCTGTGTGGACCTTTCTGTGGGGCTGCTTCAACTTACTCACGTCATGGCAGCTGGACTCCACAAGCAAGTGCTCCAAAAAACAGAAATGAGAAGTTGCCTGTCTTGTAGGGCCTAGGATTGGAAACATGCAAGATACCCCTTCTGCTGTATCCTGTTAGCCAAGCTGTCATGGAGACATTCTCAAAGAGGAGATGATAGAGATCTTACCTCTTCTATCAAGAGTTTCATAGAATTTGCACCTACGTTGAATCTATCAGTGTTATGCTGAGAGCTGATATGAGTGAGTACATGAGTGTGACACTAACAAGGAAGTCTATCTCTATTCACATGCACTGTGAACTATGAAACAGCCATCCTGGAGCATATTGGGGTTACAAGTTGATTGCCTAAAGCAAGGCTTGGCAAGGCCTTTGAGTTGTATTTGGCCAGTGTCTGTTATTATAAATAAAGGTTTATTGAAAGACAGCCACAATCAACTTTACATACAGTTTGTGGCTGTAACAGCAGAGCTAAATATTTGTGATAAAGGCTATATGGCCTGTAAGCCTAAAATATTTATTCTCTGACTTTTACAAAAGAAGTTTGCTGATGCCTACTCTAAAGAGACTCAGAAAAGTCCCATCATGAAGATTTAAGTGCAATCAGCTAGAAAAAACAAGATTTTTCTCTGTGATTGACATACAGGCAAGCACAATACCACAGTCATGAGTTGCTACTGCTTTAGTAATAAAGCCCTTTAAATGTACTGGTTGTACACTCTGCCATCGAATCACCCAAATCTCTAGCAGGATGAAATTTTCTGGTAATTTGAGTGTGATTGTTCTTGGCAATCCCTGGCTGGAACCTGGCAGTAAGTTAAATGTTCCCTTCTACCTTCTTATTCTAGACCCTCCAATTCCATTGCTGCAATAATGGTTGCAGTTGGCAGGGCCTGGAGTATGTTTTCCATCCCAAGTACTTTGTGTGGGGCTGCTTTAGGAGGCTTCTGGTGCTGAGTTGGTCCCGGCTTTTCTGTGGGTCTTCTCAGATGTTGTTTGCATTTTTTTTTAAAGATTTATTTTACTGTTTTGAAGGAAAGAGAGAGGCAGAGAGAAGGAGGAGGGCCCAGAGCAGTCTCCATAGTTGTACATCATCAGTTTTTTAATATAGTTTTGTTCCACACAGGTGGGTGTGGGGCTGTGCAGGCTGGGAACCGGACCACATGGGAGGCATGCCCCAGTTCAACATATGGGTCTGCACAGGCTGGGGCTGGGACTTGATCCTCAGACCCAAGGCTGCAAGATGAGCACTCAACCCACTGAGCCATCCGGGTTTCCCCATTTGCATCATTGTTGATGGAGAAATATCTCTCACTTGCCACTCTTCCTTTTTAAAATGAAATTCCAAGAACTGGTCTTATATTTTCTTATTTTATTTTTTAAAGTTAGTTCTTGGTTAATTGTATGAGTGGCATATGTATGTACATGACCTAGAGGTGAATTAAAAATGAAGAATAACCTAATCACTTATTTGAAATTGACATTTTGAATTCTCTCACTTCCTCCCTCATTTTATTCCTCTGTGAAGCAGCACTTTATTTTATTTTATTTTTTTAAAGATTTATTTTATTGTTTTTTTGACAGAGACAGAGAGACACAGAGATAACAGGAAGGGCCCAGAGAAGTCTCTAAAGTTGTACATCATCAATTTTCAACATGGTTTTATTCCACACAGATGGGCGGGGGCTGCACAGGGTAGGAACCAGGCTGGAGGCCTCCTGTATGGGAGGCATGCTCCCTTGAGCCAGGGGCCAAACCTGGGGGCAAGAGCTGAACTAGGGTCGTCCTGCATGGGAAGCACACCCCAGTTCTGCATATGGGTCCACATGGGTCGACACCAGGATTCAATCCTGAGTACCCAGGGCTGCAAAGAGAGCACTTAACCCCCTGAGCCATCCCAGCCTCCCTTGAAGCAGCACTTTAATCAAGTAAGCTTTCACAGAAAATTTACATAGAAAATTCAGAGATAAAAAGTCTGTGTGTAGGAAGTCTAAGTCACTTTTAGAATTTCCCTCTCTCCCTTCCTCTTTCTCCTGCAACAACAGGGTCACACCAATGGCTTGGAAACCTGAGAAGGTTGCTTTGGATTACATGTGCTGTGTTCTATTATATGCTGGGTCCCTTGTTTGACGTTTTGTCTAAAGGCATGTAGAGGAAGATTTTAGTTTAACCTGTGCTTTATCATCTCATCATTCAATACCAAGGAATAATCAGAAACCTGAAGATTTCACTCCCCAAGGAAGCCAGAGACTTGAAGATATCAACATGACATGAGGTCTTCTTTATGCTACTATTATTATTATTATTATTTAGCACATTCTGTTTTTTTGTTTTGGTCTTTTGACTTGTATTAATCTGAAACAGGCTGTTAATCGAAAACAGCAGAAACATTTACTGATTTGATTTCTTAACATTTTTAAAGTAGTCAGCAGAAACCAGAATTGTAGAGGTAATAATGGAATGACAATGTGTGGTAGGCAGGCTCCCTTACCTCACCTGAGCCCATCAGATCAAGCCAGGTCAACATTAGTACTTTCTGTAACCATGTCTGTACCCTCCATGCCTTGGCTTCCATGAACTGTATTGGAAACAATAGAGTAGTAGGGGTGAGAGGTATAGGACTTTATAATTTAGAGACATGGAATTTGGGAAACACATTTTCTCTTAGAAGATAAATGTGTATGTTCTCTCTTTAACAGACTGTGAGGACATGCTGGGAGATTCTTAGAAACAAACACAGCTACTCATATGTTCACAACTAGAAAAGTGCCCTCCTTTACCTGCAATGGTTTCCATCTTTTCATCCCACATGAAGCCAGCTTGACCAGCTAAATTGGTTTAGACCGTAAGTGGGATGGATGACCCACTGAGATAGTATGTTAGTACAGTTGAGATTGACTAATTAGTGCCCCAGTGTAGCAAAAACATGATATCCTTTTCTTTTAGTTTATTGTTTTTGTTTTTTTTAGTATTATTATATTTTATTGTTAAATTTAATGGGGTGACATTGGTTGGTAACAATTAGATAGTTTCCCGATGTATAACTCCACATCATATCACCCATGCATCGCATTATGTGCCCAGCTCCCAGAATCAGGTCCCCCTCAAACTCCATATATCTGGTGCCCACTCCCCCC
>PVKE010050476.1:0-10940 GCA_004027555.1 Craseonycteris thonglongyai
TGTATGTTATGATTTGACACTTCAAATCAGCCGGGCGCTGTATTGGCGCCGCTCGAGTTGGCGCTTCAAATCAGCCGGACGCCGCAGAGGCGCCGCTGGAGTTATAAGAGCTACAATCGCTTCAAAGTCCATGGTACACGGAATTCCACCCCAGACATTGCGAGCGATCGATGATCGACCAAAATTGGCCTCGCGATCGACCGGTGGATTGCGATCGACTTGCTGGCCACCCCTGCTCTATTGTATGGTCACCATCTGAAGTCTAGCTTCCTTTCATTACCATATATTTAACCACCTTTACCCACTTTGTCCTCCCCCTGTCCCCTGAATACTTCATATTTAAAAGAAGAGTGCAGCTTTTCCCAGGCTCCTTTGCTCCACACAAGACTTTAGCCTGTGTGCAGTGATGTCAACTACTATTCTGATCAGGGAATAGATAGCAGAAGCACTTCTTGGAATGAGTATGGGAGGAACTGAACCTTGGACAAAGAGAATTGAGGAGACTTCGACCTAGGACAAAGGAAGACAGAGCAGCCCTACCTAAATGAGCAAAAATATATCAGCATCTCAATTTTTCAGTCATTCAACAGGTACTTATTAGCCACTTACTCTGTTTCATGTGTTAGTAATTCAATAGTGAACTAGTCAAACCATTTCTGCCCTCATGCAGCTCACAAGCTAGTGAAAAAGACAATCATTAAATAATATTAATTATAGTTGCGATAAGTGATGGGGAAAAAATATAACCTAGTATATAGGAGTCAAGTAAAGCTCTCAGAGAAATAACGTTTGAGCTTCAATCTGAAGGATGAGCAGAATTTAGGCAGGAGCTGGATTGGAGGGAGGGTGCCAGGAAGAGAATGCAGGAGGGGCAAGAAAAAGGCATCCCTTGTGTACAGGAAGGACTGGGCCAGGAGTGGGGATGCCTGCCTACACGCTGATGGTGTTGAGACAGAGGATGTGAAATAGGACACAAGAGGGTAGGAAACCTACGATCAGCTTTCCTGTTCTACGATCAACTTCCTTTCCTCTGTTCTGTCTACTAGATTAAATCAGCTGTCCTCCCACCAACAAATGCAGAAGGCTCCTATAAACTCAGTTTCAAGTTTTTAGAATCCCTTGGGGGGAAGCCAGGATGGCTCAGTGGTTTGAGCGCTTGCTTTGCAACCCCAGGGGCCAGGGATCAAATCCCAGCCCTGGCCTGTGCGGACCCACATGCAGAACTGGTGTGTGCTTCCCATGTCGGAGGCCTCGGTTCGGTTTCTGCCCTGAGTGGCCCCCACTGACCTGTGTGGAGCGAGACCATGTCAAAGACTGATGATGTACAGCTATGGAGACTGCTCTGGGCCCTCCCCTTTCTCTTTCTCTCTCTCTGTCTCTGTAAATAAAAAATAAACAATAAAATAAATATTTTTTAAAATAATAATTATTAGAATCCCTTGGCCCTCCAGCGTAAATATATCAGGGAAATTCTTTGCACAGAGAGCAGGGTTAAAAGAGGTCTCAATAGGCATATTTTCCCAGCCTGGTTGAAAAAGCAAGTCTCCTTTTTACAATCTTAGCATCTTTCAAAGTGCCTGGTTATGCAGCAATGTAGAAGCTGTGGAAGAATCAGTGTCAATGTTGTGTTGACTGGATTTGCTCCAAAAGAGAAATTAAGGAAACCATGATTGAATAATTTGGTCAGCTGACACCCCAAGTAACTTCAATTTCTCTATCTGACTTCTTGTCATAGTTTTCTTTCTACCCCCAGAAAAACAGAATATGTATACCTTAGATAGAAGATGCATAAGAAAATTTCAGGTTAACTGCCTAGTGTATGGCTGCTATAGTAAACATCTACATTTCCCAGCCTTCTTTAAGGCCTTGCACAGAGCAGTCCCCAAGATGTGTACTGTAGATATGAGTATGTACTTCAAATAAAGGGTTCCATGAATCAGTAAGTTTGAGGACACAGCATGTGATATTCACTTGTGGAAAGGTAGCACCACATTAGTGCATCAAGGCACTAAAAAGTCCTACAGTAAAGAAACCCAATACTTCCCATGTGGATGTAACTACAGAAACTCTGTTTGAATAACTGTTTCTATGACAAGACTACCTGAGGGTAGTCCTGTTGTTCAGGAAGTGGAGTAACTGGAACTCTCACATGCTACAGGTCGGAATGCAAAATAGTTCAAGCACTTGGAGAGCAATTTGGCAATTCCTTAAAAATTTAAACATGTACATACTTACGACCCTCCCATGTATTCCCAGGAGAAATGTTAAGTATATGTCTACACAAACACTTGTACACAGATCTTCTGGAATTTTTATTTCTGATACCTCAAAATTGGAAACAAAACAAATTTCTATCAGTAAGTGACCGGATAAACAACTTGTGATGCATCTACTGAGCAATTGATACACTCAGCAACATGGATGAATCTCAACATAATGCTGAGGTAAAAGAAGGCAAAAAGAAGAGTGCATACTATATGATTCCATTCATCTAATATTCTAGGAAGTGTAAACTACCATGTAGAGACAGAGAGTAAATAAATAGTAATTGCCCAAGGACAAGAAATGGGATTACAAAAGGATATAAGGGAACTTTTGGGGGTTATGGATATGTTCATTAACTTGATTATAGTGATGGTTTTACAGAAATGTACAATATTAAAGCTGATGACATTGTATACTTTAAACAAGTACAGTATACACTGTATGTCAATTACCTCATTAAAACAGTTTTTAAAAGATCAGAGAATAGAGTTTTTCAAAATAAACAGAGTACCTATTTAAAAAATGATAGCTAGTATTTATTGAACATTGTTATATGTCAAACTCTATGCTAGTTAAGAATAATACTTTCTTTCAGCCTTCCAGTAGCCTTATAGGAGACATACTATTGCTTCCATTAAGTAACTCACTCAAATTACACAAGTCGGTGAGATGCTAAACCAGATTTCACACCCTGTATCATTTGATTTCACTACCCACAATCATAACCACTGTATAACCTGGTTCCAGGAGGCCTTTGAGGAATTTGCTGCCCAGTGAGGAGACACATACCACCCCCAATTTACAAGAGAGTAAATGGAAGGGGGAGAAGGGGAAATTTTAGTGAAAATGAAACAAATTGTAACCTTGCCAGGTTCCAAGCTGGACCATTGGCCCAATAGTATGGGTAATGCTCTAGCCTGGAGTCCAGGCCATCCCTACAGTTACCAGCTGTGCCACAGTTCAGCATATGGGTTTTGCAAGGGCTGGGGCTGGGATTCAATTCCTAGACCTTGCGGTTGCAAGGCATCCCCTGGCCTGTTTTTATGGTTTCCCCAAAGAGTCTAAAGGCTCTGAGGAGCATCCAAAGGGAGTATCTAGTAGTGTGACTGTACTTGTCTCAGCAGTCCTGTTGACTACAGGGAAATATACCGAGAATACAAAGCAACATCATTAAATAACTAAAAAAGAGAAAATCATTAACTTTGGCTGTCTTTATATTAATAGTCACATTTCTTATTATAAAAGTAATACAGGTTAATTTTAGGCATTTTAGAAAATACAGACTGTGAGGTAAGAGTTAACAGAGCAGGTCTGGCTGCTTACTCCTTACTTGTCTCCAAGGGACTCATGATTAATCAATGAAGCCTTGGCCAACCACTGGGAATGTGGCCTCTAGAGTGTTTTCATGGCCCCTGGAATGATGGACAAACCTGCTTGCCAGGTTGATTTGCACAAACACCAGGTCTGACAATCCATCTGGTTTCATTGTGAGAGTCCTGAGTTCTGATTGACATAGCTAGGTGCATAGCAGAATATACCTATGTGACTAGCTCCTTGTAAAAGCTGTGGACTCTGGGAGTCAAACATGCTTTCATGGACAAATACAATCCACACAGGTCCCCATAGTTCATGATGAGACACAGGGTACCCTGTGAGGCCTCCGACAAGGAAGGACATTGGGATCCTGTGTTGAAACTCTCTGGGACACTTAATGCATATCTTTCTCCTGTTGCTTTTGCTCTGTATTCTTTGCTATAATAAATCTCAGTGAATATATTAGCTGATATTGAGTCTTGTGGGTCTTTCTTGTGTATGACTGAATGAATCACATACAAATGTAAAAAATATATAAATTAAACAAAACCACTGCATCAAGAGATAATCACTGGTTTTGACCAACTAAATTATCTTACAAAAGTCCTTTTAAGTTGTTTGGAGGCAAACAAAACTGCTAACTCAATCAATAGGTTCTATTGTGGAGAAAAGATTAAATTTTATGAAGGCCCCATAACATCTTAAAATAATAATTTTACAGTTTTAAACAATTACCAAGACTTACTGACCTTTATTTTTGTGACATAATAGTGGTTCAATATATGACTTAGTCCTTAATTTGGAATCTAACTTTTAATATTGATTAGGTTCTGATGTAAAAGACACAACAGAACAAGAAATAATGCTTTATACTGTCTGCAGAAACAGGTGGTGAGAAGCAGAGGCTGCCTGTACATGAGAATTTTGGGTGACAAGGGGCGGAGGAGTGAACAAGACAAGCTACTTCTCCATGTACCCCTGACTCTTCTTTGACAACTTCCCTCAGTAGCCTTAATAATAACAGTAACTACTAACATTTATCGAGTGCTTACTCTGAGCCAGACACTATTCTCTTATTTCATCTTCCTAACAACCTACTCAGTATATATTGTATTTTATTCTTTGTACAAATGAAGAAACTAAGGCTCGGCATGATTGATTATGTAGCTAGTTCGTGAAGCTAGGACTTAAACCTGAACTCAGAAGGACAATTGCTATACTTCATGTCCCTTTATATTCATTCAAATGAGATGCCACTGATATAAAACAGGGTTTGGAGTTAGGTTTCATGTTAGTCAGGGTTTTCCAGGGAAACAGAACCCACAGGTATGTATGTGTGTGTGTGTTCTTTTAAGATTTATTTTAAGGCTTTGGCTCACACAGTTGTGGGAGCTGTCTAGCATTTGTAGACCAGGCTGGCAGGCTAGAAATTCAGAGAAGAGTTCATGTTTCAGTTTTGAACCTAAAGTCTGCAGGCAAACCAGGTGGGGTTCCTATGTTGCAGTCTTGAAGCAGAATTTCTTCTTTTGGAAACCTCAGTTTTTGCTCTTAAGGATAAGACCCACCCATATTATGAAAGGTAAAAACAAGTCTACCGATTTAAAAGTTAATCACACATAAAATTATCCATCACAGCTGTGATTTTTTTCTTTTTTTGAAGAAAAAAGGGAGGGTGGATCTCCAAACGTGATTTACTCAAGACTAACCCCATGATGAACGGCCCCCAGGTGAAAAACCATTCGGAGTTGGCAATCCATGCCAATGTGGCATTGGCCACAAGAGGTCACTGCCTCCCACATGTAACAATCTGCATGGGAATCAGTAGGATGGAAGAAATTTTGACACTACTTTCAATTATTACTTTTTACAACCGGGATTTGAACTTTGGGAGAATAAGTGGCTGTGAATTTTTAGTTTCACTGTGAGACCGAAACACCTCACTGACAATACTCAAACTTTATATTCACAATGCAAGACTACATGGAATGATTGTGTGTTGTAACTGGTCTAGTCAGGCAAAACCAACCAGTTTTTCCAGATTAGACCCACTCCGGCTGATGAAGGGGGAGGGAGGAAGCTGGGGCATTTGACAAGAACTGGGAAAATCCCTCTTGGGCTCCAGGCAGTTGAAGAACCTTCTGGTGAGCTACCAAGGATAGCTTGGGAGGGTATTTATGTGTCTGGGTTTGAGAGAATAATATATACTGGCCACTTTGGTAACACAATTCTGTCTAGCCGAGCAGCTAAACTAATCTCTGGATTCTTGATTCAAAATGGAAATTCACATTAGTATAGTTATTAGTTCTCATTAGTAATTAAAAAGCTCCCTCCTCTGCTTTCCATTTTAATGACAGCTTACATTTGTAGAGATCGAGACTTTTCTGAGGGCTTTCCCTTCCCATAGCAAGTAATAGAGCAGGTACTAATTATTTCCAATGTACTGTTGAGGAAACACAGAGGGTAAGTGGTTTGTTCTGGCTTCCCTGTAATCCAAGCCTGGGAGGGGACCAGAAGCCTGAGGCCTGATCTGAGCTCTGTGCTCTGTCACCTGTCAAACATACATTCCTAACTCTCATTCACTGATGTTTTCAAGGTTCATTAAAGCGAACACTGTGACCCGGCAATTCCACTTGAAGAAATGTCCACAACATAAACGCCTACACATGAACACCAAAAGATATGTGCAAAACTGTTCATAGTAGCATATTTGAAATAGCCCCAAACTGAAAACAACCCAAAATTCAAATAACCTAGAATGGATAAATAAACTGGTATATTTCTATCATGGAATACTGTATAGTAATGAGAATAAATGACCAAGATCTACACAAAATGTGAATAAATGTCACCAATATACATGAAATTCAAAAACAGTCACAATTAATATAAAGTATTGAAAATCAGGTTGTGGGGGAGGTCTTCTGGGATGCGCTAATATTCTGCTTCTTGGCCTATGTGTGGTTACCTGACTAACACAAGTGTGCTCACTTTGTACAAATTCACCAACCTATACATTTATGATGCATGCACTTTTCTATCTGTTACATTTCAATGAAAAGTTTTAAAATTTTGATTTGTCTAAATAAATTACTTTTTCATGAACAAACTTAAGTTTTGCTTAATCTGTCCCAACATAGCTTATTCCTGTTTAATGTGAATTTGTTTATTGTTCTACTGTGGCAGTGAGCACACCATTGTTTCCCAAAGAGTTTCCAAAGAGTAAAAAGAGCAGGGCACCACCTGCCTTTGCATGTGTGTGTGCAAGAACACATTTCAGGAGGGCTGCCACACAGGAAGTTCATCCCTACTTCCAATACCACAAACATGATTTTTCTGTATGTCCAGAAAGTAAGAAGGAGAAAACATCCAAGCAGAACATGCCAAACACAGCAAACATCTCATCTGAATGACAAAGCTCTCCTGCCTACTCCATTTTTAACAGCCAGTGACACTAGTACTATCTTGCAGGAAAAATGAAAAACCTAATCCCTGGATCTCAAAGGTGCAGGTGGCACCTCTAAAAGAGAAAGACTGAAAGCATGGGGCAGCAAACTGAAGCTGCACAAAATTCCATGCAGCCCTGGTAAAGTCATAAAGGAAACCAGATTTCCTGTGTCCTGTAGTACAGCCTGCTTCTCCTTAGCCCTTACTGCTTCTTGCAAAACCAGGGTGCTTGAAAATCTTGAAGGACGAAAAGTACAATGACACATTAGCTCAAGGGTTGGCTCTCTCCATTCATGGGCCAAGACATTTGGTTCAGGGCTAAACACACACACACACGCGCACACGCACACGCACGCACGCATGCACACACCCTTCTCCCTTGTTCTCTCTGCTGCTTTGGAGTGCTTTTACCACTTTAGCTCCTTGTATCTTCTATGAGGCAAGCTGATAAATTTTGCCTCCATTCTAATATTTCTTCGTTACATTAGATCAGGGTTGTTTAATCTTTTGGCTTCCCTGCACCATATTGGAAGAATTATTGCCTTGGGCCACACATAAAATACAATAACACTAATGATAGTTGATGAGCTAAAAAAAATGGCAAAAAAATCTCAGAATGTTTTAAGAAAGTCTACAAATTTGTGTTGGGTTGCATTCAAAGGATGCTGGGCCACATGAGGCCTGTGGATTGAACAAGCTTGCATTCTTTTTTTTTTAAGATTTATTTTATTGTTAGAGAAGGTGGGAGAGAGAGAGAGAAGAGGGGAGGGCCCAGAGCAGTCTCCATAGTTGTACATCATTAGTTGTGACATGGTTCTATTCCACACAAGTGGATGTGGGGCCATGCAGGGCAGGAACCAAACCAAGGGCCTCCCACATGAGAGGCTAGAACCTTCACTGCCGAGCCATCCCAGTGGTTACCAGTTGTGCCACAGTTCAGCATATGGGTTTGTGTGGGCCAGCACTGGGAATTCGACTCCAGACCTCACACTTAAGAGGCAAGTGCTCAACTGCTGTACTGTCTGGGCATCCCTTCTCCTCCATCATTTTTGACCTTGAACACCAGATACTTTTATTTTTTTACCCAGTGCCCATTGAAATGGAGGAGTGTCCAGATGTTTGGTGCAAACAGCATGCTGTTATTGAATTCTTAACAGAAGAAAAAGTTCCTCCAATTGAAATTCACACACAAATGCAAGCTGTTTGCGGTGATCAGTGTGTTGCTGTGAGTACAGTAAGACACTGGGTAAGGCGGTTCATTGGTGATGAAGAGGTAAAGTCCACAGTAAGGAAATGGTTTCAAGAACAAAACACTGGTTTTTTAAGGACAGATTTCAAAAACGAGTGCAATGTTATTGAAAGTATATTGAAGTACGTGGTGATTTTGTTCACAAAATCTGTGAATCAGGATTGTGTAGAAAAATAGTTACACAGCTTTGAAAATAAATGATGTAGGTATATTTCATTTTTTATGTCATTAAAATATCTCTCCCCATTCATTTTCTGTTTCAGTGGAGGCAAAATTTATCAGCCCACTCTTGTATGTCAGTGGCAAATTGTCCTTTCAGTCCCACACTCCATCCCAGGACCCAGGGACAAAAGCGTGAGAGTCTTGAAAACCACTTTGCTGGATACCCACTCTCACACCCTCTCCAGGTGGATCGCATTTGGAGGAGGTGGCCCGCTTTCTCTCCTCCAGATGGTCTGAGGGACACTAGCTACATTTTGCACCTTTCTGTGTTATGGTAATGTTGTCAAAACTCTGGCGCCTGGGGCATAAATTATGCTGTGACCACCACCGCAGAACAATGTGGTGCTAGAGCAGAGGCCAAGACTGAGCCAGGGTGGTGTTCTTCCGGGGTCTAAATGAGTCGAGGAGGTAGCAGAGATGTCTAAAGTATGCATAGTTGAAGTCCAACACCAGTTTTCCAGCCATGACAATATCCAAAGCTAGGCAGATGGCACAAAGGCATATACACAGAGGTGTTTATTGCAGCATTGTTGTTGCAGAGGAAAAAATGAGAAAAAACTGAAGCGTCCAGAACCAAAGCACTAAATTATATGATATCATCATTATATCATATGGGTTATCATGCAGCCATGAAAAAGAATGAGGCAGCTCTATATTCAATAGCACAAAGTAGTCAATGATATATTAACTGACAAAGGCAAGGTGGAGAAAACTAAATATAGCAGGATTTCGTTTATGTGCTTTAAAAATCCTGTATGTAGGCACACACAGACTTACGCACACTAACTTCAGTAAACGAACAGAAAAAGATTGAGGATATACACCAAACCATTATCAGATTACCTCTGGGGAAGGGAATGGAAGTAAGGAGATGAGGGGGATCTTTTCAATTTTGCCATATTTGTTTATGGTGTGCCAATGGTTCTTTTGTCATTTAAAAAGCAATTAAAAACCCGAGGCTATGGGGATGGGGTATGAGAAGGCACATTTGATGGGGGGTGGTCAGCAGGGCCAGAGGCTTCTGTGAGTCGGGACTCCCTGAGAGTTAAGGGAGAGGCTCCAAGCTCCTGATGATGCGTGATAGGTCCTTTCCCCACTTTTTTTTCCCTCTCTGGGGTCATGTGCTCTTGGTTCTCTGAGTCACTTCCAAGCCTGGCAGCTGGAGGAGAAGGGCCCTCCCTCAGAAGGCCCAGGAAGGATGGCTGAGAACTTCTAATGACACACAAAACTCTAATTTAGAAAAATTTATGTGAAGATTGCTCTCATCACAATAGTTATTATGTTTTCTTTCATAACAGCTAAAAATTAGAAACAAACTGAAAGTTCAACCAATGGCAGGTGAATGGTTAAATATGTGTATCCCCTGGAACATTTTGCAACAATTAAAACTGTAATGAAAATTTGTATAATAAGAAGTAAAAATGTGCTAATGCTGGACTTGTAACCTTTATGGACAAAGGAACTTTTGTATTTATATAAAAGTTCATTTCCAAAGAAAGAATAAATGTGTTCAGGCCTCATCCCAGTCTAATCAAATCAGAAGTTCAGAAAGTAGGCATGAACATTAGAATGTTTTAAAACAGGGGTGGCCAACTTTTCTGTATATAAGATCTACTTTTTATCTTAAAAGTGTGTCGCGATCGACTTGTTGTCATAGGTGTAGTCTAAGGGGGAAGAAGGGGTGTGAAATGCATACTATGTTTATACACTGTGTTTCAGTATAAGGTGCATTCCAGCGAGGTGTGGGTAGTTAAGTAAAATATATGTTCAAAACTATTTTTTATTTTTTAAACCACTCATTAAGTTTTCGAGATATAGGCTAAGAAGAAAATAAATTTCCAGACCCAACTTTTGATAGCAGCATTCCGTACATGCGGTACCTAAAAAATTCGATTTTCCGACATTTTTTCAAGATAGATTTTTTACTAACTTAAAATGCAATTTAATTTTTTTATCAACTGCAATGTATAAGTTGTACTATTTGTTCGTAAATATGAAAAAGTTGTTATAAACATGCACAGTATGGCTGATAATTTGATTTCAATATTTCACTTTCGCGTTTTTAGGGGGCCCAGGAAAATTTATCATGAAAGAATAATATGACTTACTTTTTGCTAATCTATCAATAGCTCGCTGAGTACACCTCATACTGAAATATAGATATACGGCTTATCTACTTACGTAAAAAACAACAACAATAATTATTTAAAGGGCCAAAAAACTCACGTCCAGGGGAATTAAAAGAACATGGATAATTATTAACAATATTTATTAATTCAAAGTAGCTACAGATAAATAAAGACAGATTTAGAATTTACTTTGTTGCCTTAACATTAATGGGAAGACTGAGTTTGCATGTCTCTAACCAAGGAATCATAATTAGGTGTATATCCTGACAAAGATAATAATAATGAGTCTTCAGTATGGGAATCAGTCAGGACAGAAC
>PVKE010050477.1:0-10941 GCA_004027555.1 Craseonycteris thonglongyai
TCTCTCTCTCTCTCTCTCTCTCTTTCTCTCTCCTCCTTCTGGCTCTCAGGCGCTCTCACACCCCTCCCTAACCCCACCCCACCTCACTTCTGTCTTCACACCAATCTGGAAGGCGGATTCACTGGTTGCAAGCTCGGTTCGCCAAAATGATCTCTCTCCCTATCACAAAAAGAGAGGAGATCTAAAACACAAAATAAAACGAACAACAAAAAAAACACCGGAAAATGAGAGAGAGGAGAGAGAAATTATAAAGAAAATCTGAGACTTTTCTCTCTCAGAAGACGGTGGGTCTAAAGGGGGGAAAGGCAAGAACTAAAAGGCTCAGCGCCTGTGAATTGAGCTCTTCTAATTGGGCGGGTAGGGGGATATTGATCAAAGTTGATCTGACGTGGAATTAAAGCAGCACACCGCTTATTTCTACTGCAAACTGCAGCCGCCGACTGCAAAGCGTCGGCGGCGCCGGCGCTTGTCAACACGGGAGATGGGATCAATAGAAATACATTAGTCCTCAGGTGGACCAGTCTTTCAAGCTGTAACCGGCCCTTTAAAAAAGAAAGAAAAGCTGCATTGTCTCTGCATTTGTATGTCTCAATTCAAGAAGAGGAGTCTGAGGGGCAGTGGTGGTTACTCAGGAGTCTTTGTAGAGACTCGGAGAAGCAGTTTCCATCACAATGCGCCCAAAGATGCTGCGCATGCCTGGTCCCTGCTGCTCAGTTTTTACAGCAGAGATCCAAGGTTGAGTGAACAACCCCCAACCCCCACAGCTCCCGTAAGGAAGTACCTCCCCTTCCAAAGTGCAAAGCCGGGTTTGAGGTGGGGAGGGGCAATGATGGGCAATGTGAGGCTGACTGCTTTGAGAGACAAAAGTATGTGCCCGGGGGTGGTAACTAAAGGGTTAATGAAAAGGACTCAGTCTGAAATGCCAAGGACAGAGATGTGAGAATGAGCTGGGATGAGGTTGGGATTGAAAGTTAAGTGAGGAAACAGTTCATAGCTGCCTTATTACCTTGGTGTTGCCTCTGGACATAGTTTAGGCCTCTGTCAATCCCAGAGTTTATCAATTCTCCACACCTCTTTTTTCACTCTTGGATTTAGGAGTGGAGAGAATCTTCAAAATCAAGAAGTGTGGCTGCATCTCAATTGACAGGTGGTCCCCTCCTTAATTCCATAAGGGGTGGGCCCCTTGGGCTATAAACTTATCTCCCTAACCTCTATCTCCAGTGTGAGAAAAAAGCAGCGTCTTTATCTTCCAAGTCTTCACTCCTACACCAGCTTCTCTGGAATAGACAGGTTCTATCACACCCCACACCAGCTACAAGGTCTGACAACTAAATTTAAAAACTCACCCTAGAAAAAGTGCTACATACCTCATTGTTGAATATCACTGTGGTCACCTTTGAGGTACTCTCCTTGGGAAGCTATACATCTGCACCAGCACCTAGTCTACCCTTCAAAGCAATTTTGGAAGTGTTTTTTTCTGGAATAGCCATCAGGGCCTTCATCTCATACCTTTGATATCATGAATTTCATCAAAATGTCTTCCTTTCAATATTCTTTTTATCTTTGGGTAAGGACAAAAGTCACTGGGGGCCAAATCAAGTGAGTAGGGAGGGTGTTCCAATACAATTATTTGTTGACTGGCCAAAATTCCCTCACAGATAGTGCTATGGGAACTGGTGCATTGTGATGCAAGAGCCATGAGTTGTTGGCAGAAAGTTCAGGTCATCTTCATCTAACTTTTTCATGCAGCCTTTCTAGCACTTCCAAATAGCCAGCTTGGTTGACTGTTTGGCCAGTTGGTACAAATTCTTAATGAACAATCCCTCTGATATCAAAAAAGCTTATCAACATTGTTTTGACTCTTGATTTGGACTGACAGAACTTCTTTGCTCATGAGAATTGACTGACTTGCAATTTGTACTTTGTGCTTTGTTTCAGCCATTTTATTGGTACACTCATGTTTCATTACCAGTGGTAACATAGCCTAAAATATCGCCTTGGCTCTCCAATAGGTCTTGGTAAACTTAGACTCTCCATTGTTTTTGTTCATTGATGAGCTTCCTCAGGACCATTTCTGTACACACCTTCCTCATGCTAAGACTTTCACTTAAGAATTTTCTAAATGTTTCTCTATCAATGTTTACTTGGTTGGCTATGCTTCTCACAGTCAGCTGATAATTTTGATGCATTACTCAACAAATTTTTGCTAGGTTTTCATCAGCTCTGGTGGTTACTGGCTGCCCCAGGCTCTCTTCATCAGTGATGTTTTCTCTCCCCTCAGAAAATTGTTTAATCTATTGTACACTGCAATTTTCTTCATGGAATTATTCCCATAAACTTTAATGAACATATCCCTGATTTCACTTCCACTCTTGCCTAGTTTAGCAAGTAATTTAATTTTTGTTCATTGCTATAATTCAAGCTCTGATATTCTACTGGGGGCACACAAAAACACCCAACAACAATGAACACCACTCAGCAAGACATTGCTACAAGTAGACACAAACAGAGCTGTGAAACACTCATATATCAAGGTTATGAAACCTTACTGAGTTATTTGTACAATGTTGTCAACATAAGAGCACAACAGCAAGTTTGTAGACTTAGTTGTCAGGCCTCGTATTATTCTTTTCGTGTCCTCTTTTTTCTGGTCTACATGGAAAATGAACCTGCTGCCAGTGTGCAGAAAACTTGTACATATGGAACAGGTGATATGAAGCAGGGCCCAGTGGCCTAATTGGTACATTGATTACTCCAGAACTTTGGATTTGGTGTAACATAGGTTGGAGCTTGGAATAGAAAGTTTATAAACGCTTGGACAACCAGAAAAAATATATCTAGGCTCTTCATAATTTTCTATCTATTTGATAATGCAAAATCTCTTCCTACCTCACCACCATTGGCAATCTTTTGTGTCCATTTGTTAGTCCATAGTTAGAAGTTAAGTAGAAACCTGGCAGTCATCAGAGACTGAATTTACAAGTGGTTGAGTTGAAAGAGGTATAACAGAGACTAGGTTGACCATCCCTTGACAAACGTGAGTAGTGAGAAAGCATGGGTTAAGAACATAGGCTTAGGAAACAAAACCAGGTTCAAGTGTATATTCATTCCATTGAGTGACTTTCTTAATTCTGAGCCCCAGTTCTCATCTGCAAAATGGGAATATTAATACATCTTTCCCTCTAAAGTGATTATGGATTAAATAAGAATTAAATAAAGTAATAATAGTGAAAGCATCTAATTCAGTGCCTGACTCACAGAAAAACCAGTAAATGTTAATTTCCAAACTCTCTCCCTTCTTACTCACCTTTTAATAGTGCTTTGCTCTTCCCCCAAAGCTCCTCATTATGTCAGCCTCTCGTTTATCTACCATCCCCAAAACCTCAGACTCTGCTACCAAGTCTTTGCCAGTGTTTCACATCAAAATCATCTCATCATAGCTCCTCAACAGTCCTAGGAGACAGAAGAGGATCTGGTAGATACATTTTTACTAATGTTCCAATGGCAGGCAGTGACAATTTAATATTAAAAATGACACATTTAGGGATACTAGGATAGCTCAGCAGTTGAGTGCTTTCCTCACAATTGTGAGGTCCAAGATTTGATTCCTAGACTCAGCCCATGCATACCCCATATGCTGAACTGCAGCACAACTGGTAACCGATGAGATAGCTCAGCAGCAAGGGTTCTTGTCCCGTGCTGGAGGCCCTCTGTTCAATTCCTGCCTTGTGCAGCCCCACATCCACCTATTTTAGAATGAAACCATGTCACAACTAATGATGTACAACTATGGAGACTGCTCTGGGACCTCCTCCTTCTCTCTAACAATAAAATAAATCTTAAAAAAAATTATATACATTTAGAGAACCTCTATTCTGTGCCAGGCACTGTATGTTCTTCCTTTTAGATAATATAGTTGCATTGTAAGAGGAAACTTCAATGCCTTGATCCAAAGGAATATTTTTAATAAGGAGTTTCAGTTTTGATTTCAGGTGCATGAACAATACATGATTGGCCAGCCATGAGAAGAGATAAATGAAGAGATAGTGGCCATCTTCGCTGTCATTTGGTTTAAAGAGTAATTGGGGTGACTCAGTAGCAAAAGCTGAGAGGAATAAAGCTTTTTAGTGCCTCTGCACTTGAAAATCCCCAATTGAATTCAACACTGTAGATGGCACCTAATCCTTCCATTTTTAGTTTCTGCTACCTATTGCCATTTTTCCTCTCTTTCATCTTTTGTCATTCTTTCAACTTTTAGCTTTCAGTGACAGCAGTTGGTGGAATTGGACTACTCCCACCTGAGCCAGCAGGGATACAGTGGTGGGCTAGGCATATTGTCATTGGTTGAAAAGCCTGTATAATATATGCAAATTTTTAGCAATTAATCTCTCACCCAGAAAAGCAGTGAGCAAGTTTTTAAACTTTAACTTTGGATTTCTAGTGAGGGGCTAGAAATTTTGCTAGCAGGATCACAACCAGCAGAATTTGCTAACAAAGTCGAAATTTATCTCTCCTTCTGTGGTTAAAGAGCTGTCCCTGCTGGATTCAGGATTACCTGATGATAGATAGTCTTAGGATCATGGTTTGCACTTTTATTTATTTTTTTCTCTTTACATCACCATATACTGATGTCCCCTTCCTACTCCCCCACCTGGCCCTAATTCCTTACTCACCTCTCTCTTTACCCCCAGGTAATCACTAAACTATCAACTGTGTCTATGACTTTTTTTTTCTTTGCTACTCTCAGTTTTATATTCCACCTACAAGTGAAGTTATATGTTTCTTGATTTGTTCAGTCTCATTTATTTTGCTTAATAAGGTGGTTTCAAGGTCCGTCCATGTTGTCACAAATGGCTGTATTTTATCTGTTCTTATCACTGAGTAGTGTTACATTGTTTAAATGTACCCCAACTTCTTTATCCAGTAATCTATCAAAGGACACTTTGGTTGTTTCCATGGCTTTGCCATTGCAAACAGTGTTGTGATGAACGTTGGGGTATATATATATCTGTGAATTAAGATTTTCAAATTTGTTTTTAGCAGATACCCAGAAGAGGAATTGCTGGGTCATATAGCAATTTCATTTCTAATTTTTTTGAGGAATCTCCATACTGCCTTCCGTAGTGGTTGTACAAATTTACATTCCCATCAGAAGTGCATGAGGGTTCCTTTTTCTCAACAGCCTCTTCAGCACTTGCTATTCCTTGTCTTGTTGATTAGAACCTTCTAATTTGTGTGAGGTGGTATCTCGTTGTGGTTTTAATTTGCATTTCTCTAATTGCTAATGAGGTTGAACATTTTTCATATGTATGTTGGTCATTTGTATATCTTCATGGGAGAAGTGTCTGTTTAGGTCTTCTGCCAATTCCTTACTTGGATTTTTTGTTCTTTTTGTTATTGAGTTGTATGCATTCTTTATATATTTTGCATATTAGCCCCTTATCTGAGGCATTGTTTGCAAATATTTTCTTCCATTCGATTAGTTTTCTCTTTATTTTGTTGACAGTTTCCTTTTATTTGTAGAAGTTTTTTAGTTTGATATAGTCCCATTCATTTATTTTTGCTTTTAATTTCCTTTCTTTTGAGGTAGAGTTCATAAAGTCGTCTCTGAACTCCAGGTCTATAAGTTTAGTACTGATGTTAACTTCTATGCAGTTTATTGTTTCAGGTCTTATGTAGAAGTCTTTAAATAATTTTGTTAATTTTGGTATATGGTGACAGTTCACAGTCCAGATTCATTCTTTTGCATGGGGTTTTCCAATTATCCCAGCACCATTTACTGAACAGACTTTTTTCCCCCTCCATTGTACACTAATGCCTAGGAATTCTAACTTAATCCATACTAGAACTCTATTTGAGTTCCAAAATGTTCCAGTTCCAAGACAAGTTTCCCCCTTTTAAATAATAGAAACAGGATGAATCTGTTCTTGACTGTCACAAACTCAAATTTTCAAAATGATATTAACAATAGATACACTTGATTTAAAGTAAAATATTAATTTTATTAATTTTAAGGTACTATATTAACAAGTAATAATAATATTTAAATAAAAAATTTTAAAAAATGATGATGACATATGTGGATGCTTTAAGAGATGGAAGGGGAAGAAAAGTCATCTTTTATTATAACTTCAGGTGTCTGCATTCTTTGTCTTTTAATGCTCTTTGCTATGGTATTACTTGTAGAGAGCTTGGGGTCACTGGTTGTGTTTGCTTTTGAGAACCAACATTCCAAAGTGGTCTGAAGGTGGTGGTGACATTTTTGCATTTTTCTGAAATGTTCAATGATGTTAACATCAAACAACTTAACATACTTGTCAACTAGAGCTTTATTGGGGTGCCACTTCTCAACAGCTGCCTGGGTTTTTGACCACATACTAAGAAGGTCCTTTATTTCACCAGAGGGAATGAATCCAGGGTCTCTCTCTTCTTCCCTGAAGGTAAATATAGCAATGGCTTGGTCGTACATTGTGATGGGGCAGGGGTTGCTGCCTATATAATCTGTGTTAGACCAATTCTCCCACACTACTCTCAAAGTATACTTCACATGAACAACAAGTAGGCATTTGGATAAAGCTATGGGCTGTACAGTCAATAAGTCTCATGCAAACAACGTGTTGTCTTTTGGATTACAAAGTAGCATTTGGATTCTGAGGCCAAATTTGCTTGATTTTTTGGTTTGGATTCCAAGTTGTTTGAGTTTTGGGGCATTCACATTCCAAGATATCACTGTGTTGTTTTTTGCTCATTTGTTGCAACACTGTTCATGTTGGCCTTTGATAGCTGACTGGATAAATAAGTTGTGGTACATTTACACACCAGAATACTACTCACCAATAAGAAAAGATGAAATATAGCCATTTGTGACAACATGATGGACCTTGAAACCATCTTATTAAGTGAAGTAATTCAGACTGAAAGAATCAAGAAACATATGACCTCATTTATAGGTGGATTATGAAACTGAAAGTAACAAAGAAATGAAAACATATGGACACACTCAGTAGCTTGGTGGTTACCTGAGGGTAAAGGGGAAGGTGGGTGAAAGAATGGGGAGGGGGAGTTGGGAGGGGGCACCAGATATATGGTGATGGAGGGATAGCTGATTCTGTGTTGTGAGCACATAATGCAATACATAGACAATGTAATGTAGAGTTGTACACTCAGAAACTATGTAATGGTTACTAACTAATGTCATCCCAATAAATTTAACAATAAAATAAAGTGTAGGGGAGAAAAAAGATGGTGGCATGAGAGGAGAATGTAGATAACGTCTGGGAAGGGATTTGTGAACAGTGTGGTATCCAAGGGGGAAACCCTGAGAAGCAACCTCAACTAAGAGAACCACACAACATAGAACAACACCCAAAGGTTAGAGGAAAAAGGGGAGAGAAGGAGAGGGAAGGGGAAGCAGCGGTTCAGGGACAGAGATTCGGAGTGCAGCCTGGGGCTGGCAAAAACAAAGGGGGGTTGGGGGACTACAGTCAAAGTGGAACTGGATTGAGGGCAGGCTGGAAGCCGAGACTTAGGGAGCATGGAAGCCCCACAAGACTGGACAATTTAACATTTGAACTCAAGGGACAGCACACAGTTCCCTAATGAGATCACAGAGCCAAAAGTGGAACAGGAACTGTGGAGCAGGGCAGCTGCACTTCCCATCGGGCTGGGTGAGAGCAGGGATTCAGCCCACAACAGCTTGGCACCCCTGATTTACAAAGGGAATTGACTGTGAGAGAGCGCCTTCTGAAGACAGGGCTCTTGGAGTGAGGACTGGGGCTTGAATGGATATAGCTGCATTAGACGGGCTTAGAGTGAATCCAGCAGTCTCAACAGAGCCAGAAACATAGAGCAGCTGCCAGCTGAGCTGCGGCCTGTGCACACAGGGCTTTTGGTGCCCCACCCACTGGATCACTCCGGTGCTGCTGCCTGCGCATGTACGCGCAGCTGGGCTTTCAGTGTCCAGCCCACCAGACCGCCTCAGCGCAGCTGCCTGCACCAATATGCACAACCGGGCTTTCGGCGACCCCGCCCACCAGGCTGCTGTGGTGCCGCTGCCTGCGTGCCAGACCTGATTTTGATGTCCCACCCACAAGGCCACCTTGGCCCTGCTGCCCATGCGCGTGCAATTGGGCTGCCAACCAGGATGCTGCGGCACCAACGCCCGCGAGCGTGACTGCTTGGTCGAATGGGCCTGCCAAGCCCCAGCCTATCCAAGCACTGCACTGCGGGCGGGGCTTGCAGATACAATTGAAGGAGGGGCAGCCAGGCAAAGGAGAGAAAGACCAGAGCTCCTGCACCCCACCCACACTGAACCACCAGACCCCTGCTGAAAGAGGAATCTGCTATTGTGTCTCAGACCCACCCTAGCTTCTACTCACAAGCCTCACCCTCAGCCACACCTTCTTTACCCTGTTATCTAACAGCTAAGAAAGCAACCTGAAGTGCCCCAGGACACAGAAGCTGTCTGCTTACCCCAACCCTCTCCCCAAATCTCCTTCTCCCACAACTGAGCCCAAAAGAAAAAATAAAGAGAAGCCCATCTGATAGGCAAACCCCCAGAGGGAAAATAGACTCATGGGTAAAGCAAAAAGAACCACATAAAACACAATGCACACCTGAGAATCCAAAGACCCTCCAGAAGATCAGGGGCATTCTTTAGTAAAGGACCTTGCACACTTGGAATCAAATCTAAGTGAAACAGAATTCAGGGCTGCATTAATCAAGACACTCAGAGAGCTCACTCAATGCTGGCAAAGTACGCAAACACAGTTAAATGACCTCAACAAGAAATTTTCTGAAGAAAATGAGTACTTTACCAATAAAATTGAGAAGCTAGAGGAGAACCAAAAGGAACTTCTTGAAATGAAAGGCATCATGTGAGAGATGAAACAAGAACTGACCAGCATAGGAAACAGGAATTACCAACTAGAAAAAAGGATGAGTAAAATTTAAGATAGAAACATAAAACGGTCACAGAGAGAAGAAAGGGAATGGAGAACTAAGAGAAATAAAAGAGCCCTAAAAGAACTCTCTGATTCCATCAGAAAGAACAATATTAGAATAATAGGGGTACCAGAAGGAAGTGAGATGAAATCTTCTCAGAGTCTACTTAAACAAATAGTAGATAAAAATTTTCCTAACCTGTGCAAAGAATTACAGTCCCAAATCCAAGAGGAAATCAGAAGCCCTAACTACCTAGACCAGTGGTCGGCAAACTGCGGCTTGCTGCGGCTCGAGGCACAGCAAGTCGCAGTTTGCCGACCACTGACCTAGACCCTAGCAGATCTTCTCCAAGGCACATTGTTCTGAAGATGATAAAAAACAAAGACAAAGAAAGAATCCTCAAGGCTGCCAGGGAAAAACAAAATATAACTTTCAAAGGAGAAACCATCAGGCTGTCACCAGACTTCTCAGCAGAAACTCTGCAACCAGGAGAGAGTGGAGCCCAATCTTCAAAATATTAAAAAACGAAAAGAGATCAAAGATGGCGGCATGAGAGGAGCACGCCGATAACAGCCTGGGAAGGGCCTTGTGAACAGAGGGGCATCCACAGGGGAAACCCTGAGAAGAAACCTCAACTAAGAGAACCACACAACGCAGAACAACACCCAAAGGTTAGAGAAAAAAGGGGAGAGCGGGAGAGGGAAACGGAAGCAGTGGTTTGGGGATAGAGACTCGGAGCACGGCTCGGGCTGGCAAAAACAAAGGGGGATTGGGGACTACGGTCAAAGTGGAGCTGGATCAAGGGTGGGCTGGAAGTCGAGACCTATGGAGTGTGGAAGCCCCACAAGACTGTGGACCATTTAACATCAGATCTCAAGGGACAGCAAACAGTGCCCTAATCAGATCACAGAGCCTAAAGTGGAACAGGGACTATGGAGCAGGGCAGCTGCACTTCCTGGCGGGCATGGTGAGAGCAGGGCACCAGCCCGCAATGGCTCAGCACCCCTGATTGACGGAGGAGATTGACTATGAGGGATGGGCTTCTACCGAAAAAACATGAAGACTTTAATCTTTAAAGATGTTTGTACCCGCATGTTCATCGCAGCACTGCTCACAGTGGCCAGAAAATGGAAACAACGAAAATGCCCTTCGATAGATGACTGGATAAAGAAGATGTGGTACATTTACACAATGGAATACTACTCAGCGATAAGAAATGATGAATTACAGTCATTTGTGGCAACATGGATGGACCTAGAGACCATGTTATTAAGTGAAATAAGTCAGACTGAAAGAATCGGGAAACATATGACCTCACTTATAGGTGGAATATAAAACTGAAAGTTACAAAGACACAGAGACCTATGGACACACTCAATAGCTGGGTGATTGCCTGAGGCAAGGGGAGGAAGGGGGAGGGAGAGAGAGAGGGGAAGTGGGAGAGGGCACCAGTATTATGGACACACTCAATGGTTTGGTGTTTACCTGGAGAGGAGGGAGGAGGGGGGAGGGAGAGTTGTGTGGGGAGGAGGGAGTGGGCACCAGATATATGGTGTTGGAGGGGAACCTGATTCTGGGAGCTGGGCACATAATGCAATGCATGGGTGATGTGATGTGGAGTTGTACATCGGGAAACTATCTAATTGTTATCAACCAATGTTACCCCATTAAATTTAATAATAAAATATAATAATATAAAAAAAATTAAAAGAAAAGAAAAAAAAAAAGGGAAATATCCAGCCAAGAATTAACTATCCAGCAAAATTAACCTTTAGATATTTTCGTGGACCAGCCGCGGAAAGTCGGTCAGAACCCAAAAGGGGGAGTGCGGATGAAAAAGACACACACAGATTTTAGATGCGGCCGGTCTGGAGCTGATGACTCCAGCACCGAGTTTATTTTCCTCCACCAATATATACGTTTTCAGACTACATAATGTAACAAAGAAACTATGCATTACCTCAGCAAAAGCAGATGATTAAGTTAACATAGAAACTA